>ML836601.1:77949-89451 GCA_009831015.1 Picea engelmannii | reverse complement strand
AGAAGCTACAATAAAAAATTCTCATTGCAAAATACAATCTCTATCTATGCAAATTCAGTTTCCTTCAAAATCGCAGCTCTAATACCATGTTAATTCCTATGAACCTAGCACATGGCACTTAACTCAAAATAAATAAAGTGATTTATTTCAAGTTAAGTGTCAGGTGTTAGGTTAAGAGAAATTAACAACAACATGGATGCTTCCACAGAATGATAATTGATTGATTCTCTGTAGTTTTGGTTCATTTCTCTAGCCAAATTTCAATGTTCTCTATTTATAATTGCTAGTAATTGAACCAGGAGGATTTGATCCATACACAACAACTCAACAAGAAAGTGATGGTTTTATGGCATTGGCATTCCATGTCATTAAATTATTCTAGCGATTATTAGCACCATGATTTTTATAGCTAGAGTTAGAGGTTTGTCCAAATTTTTCAAAGTTGTGCCATGATCTTGGGAAAATCAAGGCATTCCTAGATGAGTCATAGTTAGTGTGTCAAGGTTTATGAGGACAGTAATTAAATAAAGAATGATTTGAAATGTCAGTAAGGTGTCTAGCCATAAGTTGGTTTAAAGGTGTATTGTATTTTTCATAAAACACCACCATAAAAGGAAAAGAGTTGAGAGTGTAAAGTCTATCATGTTCAATTTGTAATGGTCCACTTCCCTAAGTCTTAAATCACATTAAAAAGTGGGAAATTGTGTGCTAAGGTCGAATCATAGGTTAGGGTGAATGTCATGTCAAAAGGTATTATGGTTCATCATCACCTTTCATGAGGTTAGAAAAGGAACAATCATGACACTCCATGTCATTTGTACCATTGCAAACTTCAAAAGTGTACCCGCTGCGCAAGTTCATTGCTCAAATCCTTAACTTTCCTTGAAACGTCTTGTCACTATGGATAACCACTTCCCTTTTCAAAATTTCATCCCTTATCCATTCGAGCATAAATATTGGCCACATTTTGTTTTTCTCCATCGCCTCCAAGACCTGCACATCATCCATAGCCTCTCCAATAAGCTCCAAAGCTCTATATTACACAAACTCCAGTCGCTACGCAAATGTTGTGTGCTACCAGTCTCTATGCAAACCTTGTGTGTTGATATTTGCTACACAAACCCTGTGTGTTGATATTTGCTACACAAACCTTTCACTCTATTTTTTGCTGCACATTCTCCATTTGTTACAATCACTGTTCAAGAGCCTTTGTTGGAGCCCATTGCAAGTTAGCTTCTGAAACGATTTTTCTTTTCACATAACCAGCTTTACTTCATTTGAGCTAAACTCTTTCCATCCTTTTTGTTGCATCGAGTTTCATGTTGTTGCTCGTTGTTGCATCGAGTTTTCTACTATTGTTCGTTGTTGCACCGAGTTTTCTGCTATTGTTCGTTGTTGCGCCGAGTTTTATGCTACTGTTCATTGTTGCGCCGAGTTTTTTGTTGTTGTTCATTGTTGTGTCGAGTTTTCTGCTATTCTTCGTTGCTACGTCGAGTTTCCTGCTATTGTTCATTGTTGTGCCTATTTTCCTGCTATTGTTCGTTGTTGCGTCGAGTTTCTTGTTGTTGATTCATTTGTTGTGCATATTTTTATGTTGTTACATGTTGTTGTGCACCGCGCAAAAGTCACTATTCTCATTTTTTGTATAGAGGTTATTGCTCTCATTTGTTGCGCAAAGGTTATTGTTCCCATTTTCGTTGCGAAAAGGTTATTACAATCTATTGTTGTACACCTACAGCTCACATAGGGTTGACATATAGCAGCATCATGACAACTCCTCAATGAAAAAGAAACAATGTAAGAAGCGGGGAAAGTGTGAGGTTTGAGCCACAGAGTTTAAATTTGGTAAACGCAGACCCAACGATCAAGGTGTCCTTTGAACAAGACGGATGCATGAGTTTCTATGAAAAGGTTCAGGGGTATAATGTGCAGCTAACCAAACAATTTTCTCTAAACTTTAATGGTGTCAGTAGAACCATTGCAAGGATCAATTTTCCAGTGTCAGAGGAGACCATATCAGCTGCTACAGTGATTCCTATGCAAGGAGAGAAGTGGTTTAAAGGTATTCCCTTAGATCCTTCATTTTATATTGATTTTCTAAAAACTGAATACAGAAGTTAGAATATTGGTGCCACCATTCCCAGGGAATATGTTTTGGAACCTTATAAGAATCTTTTGAGGGTAATCCGGAAATACTTTACTTGTGAGGATATGTTTGACAAGGTATATCAATACCACATTAGGATCCTGATGCATTTCACAGGGAAAATCCCCCTAAACTTACCCTTCTACCTATATAGAAGCCTAGGAAAAATGGAAAACACAGTCCAACCCAGATCTAACTAGCCAAAGAGTAGCCTATTCCATTTTTCCTTGGTGAAGTTGTTGGTGGCTGAAGATCTTGGAAAGTTAAACAGGGACTGGGATTCCTTCTTGACCTCAAAAAACATTTCCCTATATCCTAAAGGAGATACTCCCTTATCTGTTGATAAATTAGCATATCGTAGTTCAGGGTCAAAAGGAGGAGGTGTTGTTGAAAGGGGAAAAGGAAAAGAGATTGAGAATCCATCATTTAGTTAGCCAGCCTTGAAGAAAATAAGAAAACTACAATTCACTAATGAACCCAAGGAGACACAAGCTCCTAGTAAACCACTCACCAGGTCATCTACTAGGAGGTTTCCCATACCCATAGTTTAAACATAGTTTGTTGAATTTTCAACCCAGGATATTGATGAAGAGAAAGTGAAACCAGGGGAGAAATATGAAGATGTCAAAGAGATGCAGCAACAACTCAATAAAGATCAACATATTTTAGCCCAACTATACCAGGAGAACAGAGAATTGAAAAATAAACTAACAAAAAAGACTCATGAAGCACAAACACCACAGAGTAAAGCAAGTCAGAAATCTCCCACTCCATCCACAGAAGGAGAAAAGAACATAAAATGGTTGAATAAAAAGCTAAGAGAATATCAATACACGATCATCAAGCTCAGTGAAGAAAAGATAATATCAGAGGAAGGGATCATGAATCATTACAAGGAATGAAGACCAGCCATACACAATGCATGTGCAGTCATTTCTAGTGCTCAGTCAAAGTTGAAGAGGAATGCAACTTTGTTGAGACAGGTGATAAATTTAAAGAGACATAACTTGTCATTGAGAAAGGAAAACGGGACCTTACAGCTACAAGTGAAATTGGATAAAGAAGCTAAGGACAAGATGAACTTTACCATCCTTTGTTGCCACCTGGATTCGCATGAGCAACCTCAACATGAAGATTCACTACACAAAGTCGCTACGTAAATGTTGTAGCTAGCACTTGCGCAACAGTAACTAGAATTCGTTGTGCAAGGGTGACAAGGTTGTCCAACAGTGCACTTGATGACTCATCACAACCACATGGATGAATTTTTCTCAAGGATCTATGATTGTAAATGATTTTTTTGGTTATGTTATGATTGGCAAATCGAGTTTTCTATTTTTGGTAAATCTTGTAGAGGTTGTTGTTCTCTTTGAAAGCAACCAGATCCATAACTCTAGGATGTAGTAGTTCGACCCCTAGCAGCTAAGTGTAGCCTTAGTTTTCTATATATGTTGACTATTTTGATGTAAAGGGGAGTGGGCAGAAGTATAGGAAATTTGATCTTAAATGTAATTCTCTTAATCTAATATACTTATTCTCTTAATCTAATGTAATTCTCTATATATACTTATTCACACTTGCACATGAGGCCCCTTTACTATTAGGTCGACCCTATTACATATATATTTACACATTACATGTACATTTAGGCCCATATATGCCCCACCTTGGGGTATCATATACATTTGTCCCTATATATGCTCCCCTTGGATCATAACATAGTACCCTCCTTCAAAAATATTTGTCCTCAAAGCTTTGCAATTACATGCTTCACATGTGATGAAACCATGTAATATGATTTTCTTATGTTCTTGTTTTCTTCCTTACATTGATGATTATTCATGCATTCAAAATCAATTCTTTTCGGTCATAATATTTGGTGTCTGCTTATTGCATAATTTTCTTTCCTTTGATTCCATGTACTATTGTTGAAGCTTCTCCAATTCATAGTAGATGTTGGTCTATGATAATATCTTGTTGAATAATGGTTTTTTGATGCCATATTCCATGAATATTGATGATTATTCCATATCATTCCTTGATAATGTTGATATTGATCTTCTTGTCTTCCTTGAAATCTTTCCAAATAATGAGGGTGTCGATATGGTTTAATATTTGACAATTTTTCTTCATTTTGCACACCCATTTCATCTATCTTCTTTTCAGAGACAATGAAATCATCTATCCTCTTTGCTTGGTCCTTGATTACTCTAGCCTTGGATATAATACCATCATATTTGGCATGTACATCCTTTAGATGGAGTTCAACTTCTTCAAGTATCTTATGTTGACCTTCTTGAATCGTGTCTTCTTTCTCCTTTTGAAGCTACAATGTGACCCCATCTATCAAATTCTAACATCCTTCTTCAATTATGGCTTGCATTTTTTATTTTACCTCATTACTATTTAAAGATTCCTCAACCTTCTTGCAAATTTTCTCTTCTAGTCTTTTGGTATATTCTTCATCCAAGATCCTTGTTTCTTCTTTATTTTGATAATTCTTCTTCTCTTCTTTCAATCTTTTAACCTCATCCAATAATTTTTTACTATGTTTTCGTAATCTACATATCTCCTCGTCTTTCTTTTTCAAACCTTCCCTTGAATCATCATTTTCCCACTTTGCTTTGCTACTATTTTCTTGATTTAAGTTCTTAACCTCCTTAATGAGTGACTCGTTGAGGGATTACATCTTGGTGAATTCATCATTTTTATTTCTAATATATTTTCTTATATCTTCATTATCCTTTTGTAATTTGGAGACATTTTATTTTTATTCCTTTAACTCCACTTGAATTTTATACATCTCCTCCATTTTTTTATCCATGCTCCATTTTATTAAGAAAAGTTCTTCAAAAATTTCCCATGTGGGGGAGAGTTTAGCACCTTCATCAAGGCTATCCCACCACCTAAAAGCATCACCCCTCAAGAAAAATCCTACCTTAAAAACTAAATTATTTTCCTTTATCATCCTCAACCATTCCCCATTATTGATTTCATCTTT
Source organism: Picea engelmannii (assembly GCA_009831015.1). Taxonomy (NCBI): domain Eukaryota; kingdom Viridiplantae; phylum Streptophyta; class Pinopsida; order Pinales; family Pinaceae; genus Picea; species Picea engelmannii. Next base: position 84,304 of record ML836601.1, on the reverse strand, counting down.
ATCTTCATCTCCGCTAAAGCTAGGTATTGCCATTGGTTCTTAATTGAGTTATAACCTAAAGCTCAAATAACAGCCTCAATATATTAAGGATAATGGTTCTATGTTTTCTCTTTCTAATGGCTTTTGAATCAGCTCAATCGAACATCTCATTCAAAAGTTATGATAGTTTTAAGTAAACATACCTTTGAAACCTTGATTTGGAGTTTGTCCTCCTAGCTGACCTTCCTTCTAATATATTTATGAAATTTAGGCCCTTGTGAGTCTGAAATTTCGACCTGTAGTACTTTGAAATGTATTCTTTGCAATGCCACAGGTTTGACCAAAATTGGGTGTGCCAACTAAAAGTTATGGTAATGTTCCAAAACCTTGGTGAAATTTAGCCTATTTTAGAGAGTGAACTTGTACAAAATGCCTTGCATCCAATATTAGATAATTGATTTTGAAATTCTCACCCAAAATACTAAGGACTATACTATTTATAATTCCACTAGTCTCACATAATTTGGATCCTCTGTGAAGAAGATATGATTTTTTTACCCGGAACACTTGTTTGAGACTAGTTATAGGACTAGTAAAAAACTCTATCTTCCACAGGGTGTATCTCTGAAAGCACAATGACTCAAAAGTTTAAATTCATACCACATGTACCCTACTATGTCTTCTTAACATCCTCCAAGTTTTTCTTTCTAAAGTGGCCCCGAAAAAAAGTTATAGCGAAAATTCCAAGATGACTTGCTTGAGGAAGCAAAACCCTAGGATCAATGCTCTAATACCAAATGTAATGATCCAAATGCTTAAATTATCATGACATAATAGAAGTACACACCATGTACACAATGTGAGCATGGATCACAACTCAAAAATGGATGAGTTACACAATAACTCCTTAAAGAAATGGAGACCTCCTCCACATAATCAAATACCTTTATACATCACAATTCACATCTCTAAAATAATGAATACACGATCTCTATATATACCTATTCACACTTGCACATGAGGCCCCTTTACTATTAGGATGACCCTTTTACTTATATATTTACACATTACATGTACATTTAGGCCTATATATGCCCCCCCTTGGGGTCATATCATATACATTTAGCCCTATATATGCTTCTCTTGGGTCATAACATAATGTATGCATGATGAAGGGGTTGTAGTGTAATAGCCACAAATTTATAGATTGCATGCTAGAAATAATATACCATCAAGTGAGTGGAGGCATCCAGATAAAAGGAAAACGTCTTAGCAGGTTGTAGAGTGATGTGAATAACTTGTGACATTAAAACATTTTGGATGGATTGCAGGAAAAGGAAAAATGGCCAACAAGTAACAGAATGTTGTGGAGAGCTTGTGGGCAAAGGAAAAATGCCTAGCAAGTAATAGAGTGTTGTGGATGGCCTATGGAAAAAGGGAAAATGCCCATCAAGCACGAGAACACTAATTATGGTCTGTGGGTAGAGGAAAAAACAAGCAAGTATAAATCAACCCAACAATGAATGACCATTGAAGATAAGTTTCATATTAATAGACGAATCCCAAGGAAAAATCTTCTTTACCAAGTTCGATATCCATTATGTATATCATAAAATTAGAATGAGGCAATAAGAATCTCCCAAAACTCCTTTAGAGCACATGAAGGTCATTATGAGTTTTTGGTAATGCCATTTGGCCTTACTAATGCAACTTCAATGTTTCAAAGCTTGATGAATTACGTTTTCAAACAGTTCCTCAAAAAAATTGTGTCAATATTTTTTTATGATTTACTAATCTACAACAAATCTTGGGAGTAGCATCATTACAACATGTTGACTTCATCTTAAAACTATTGGAAGATTAACAACTATATGCAAATCCTTCCAAGTGTGCCTTTGGGGTTCAAGAAGTGGAATATTTGGGTTGTATTGTATCTCATGAAGATGTCAAAGTTGGCCCTAACAAAATTAAAGCTATGATGGAATGGTCAATTCCCAAAACATTGAAGCATATTAGAGCATTCTTAGGATTGACGGGGTATTACCATAAAAGTTTGTTAAGAATTATGGTCCAACAACAACACCTCTAATAGTGTTATAAAAGAAGGAGGAATTTTCTTGGACTCACAAAGAAACCAAAGCTTTTGAAAAACGTGAAGAGTCTATGCGTACAACTCCTGTCTTGGCCATGATTTACTTCACAAAAATTTGTATTGTGGAGTGTGATGCCTCAAGACATGGCATTGGTGCAATTTTAATGCCATAAGAAAGGCCCCTCACCTTTGAAAGAAATCAACTTAAAGGAAAGAAATTACTCAAAACCATTTATGAAAAGGAAAAGTTGGCCATATTACATGCAGTTAAGAAATGAAACCCTTACCTAATAGGAAGACACTTCAAGGTAAAAAAGTATCATGATAGTTTGAAGTACTTCTTGGAACAACGATTATTTTTTGGAGAGAGACAAAAATGGGTTACAAAGATGCTAATTTACGACTTTGAAATTATCCGCAAAAAAGGAAAACAAAATATGGTGGTTGATGCACTTTCAAGGAAAGAAGAAGACACATAGGACTTTTTGTGTGCTATTTCCATTCCACAATTTAATGGGGTGGAAGAAGCAAGGATAGAATGGAAGCCAGATCGGAAAGTATGCAATATCATTCAAAAACTACAAGAGGACCCAAGTCCATTAGATAAAATTGTGAGGAAGAATGATTTACTATCCTATCAGGATCACCTATATTTATGTAAGAATTCCCAACTCAAACATAATATCCTTTTGGAATTGCACACTTCTCCTATAGGAGGACATCCAGGGTTCATGAAAACTTACCACGGGATCAAGAAGGATTTTTTCTGGGAAGGTTTTAAAACTGATATTCAACATTTTATGCTTGGATGTGTGGTCTACCGATAGAATAAGGGAGAGACAATCAAGACCCCACATCTCCTACAATAATTAACCATACCAAGTCAATATTGGGAAGAGGTTCCAGTGGATTTTATTATTGGTCTACCTAAGTCCAAAGGAAATAGTTTTTCCATGGTAATAGTGGATCAATTCACAAAGTATGCCCATTTTTTCTCTTTTTATCATCCTTTTAAACCAAGTACAATATCCACAACATTTATGGAAACAATTCAGAAGCTACACAGAATTCCTAATATTATTGTAAGTGATAGAGATCTAATTTCCACTCGTAATTTTTGGATTGAAATATTTTCTTGTCTGGGTACTCAATTGCCTCACAACTCCTCTTTACCATCCTCAATTTGATGGGCAAACTGAGATTGCGAATAAATTTCTAGAAGGGTATCTTCGTTGCTTTGCATCCAATAAAAAAACACAATGGGTCAAGTGGTTTCCCTTGGCATAATGGTGGTACAACATGTCCTTCCATACTTCATAAAAAGTGTCCACATTTATGGCACTTTACAGATATCATCCTCCATCCATCACATCACCGTTGAGAGGGAAAGCGAAGGTTCAAGCAGTGGAGGACCACATAAAGCACCAACAAGAGGTTCTCAAACTATTGAAGGAAAAATTTGTTAGTGCAAAAAATAGGATGAAACAATAAGCAGATCCACATTGTAGTGAAAGGGAATTTAAAGCAATGGATTGGGTATTTTTTAGGCTAAAACCGTACAAATAGATGTCCCTCGAGCAACAAAGAAGGATAATAAATTGGCACCCAAGTACTATGGTCCCTATAAGGTGTTGTGGAGGATTCAAAAGATGGATTTCAAATTGGAGTTGCCTTCATCTTCATGTGTAGATGTAGTCTTCCATGTTTATTGTTTGAAGAAGGTAATAGGCGACATGATCCTAATTCAAACTATTTTACCAGCTATTTTTTGGACAGTTGGTTGTAATTGATGTCAACCCTTGGAGATTTATCTTGTAGATTGATGTCGACCCTTAGAGATTGATGTCAACCCTTGAAGTAATTCTGGTAGAAAATTCTGGTAGACCAAGAGGTGTGGTTAAGGAACCCGAGTTTGTATGAGGAATAAAGACATGAAGATCAATTAATTTGCAAGTAAGACTATCATAGATGGATAGTACATGTCATGTCATTTTCGGTGATATGTGGTACGTCACATGGTTCCTCACGATTGAGGCGATATGGCTTTTTGAAGTTGGAGGACCCTCAAGAATATTCTATAAGCCCCTAGAAGGTCAAAAAAGAAGTCAATTATTCTAGAAGCTCCTAGAAAGTCATCAAGAGGTTTACTAGTCAAAGTGGTTGCAACTAGGAGTTAATTATGGGTAAAGTTGTTGAAATAAGAAAATAATTAAAAAGTAATTAGTTGCAACAAGAAGTGGTGAGTTTACTAATTATGGGTAAAGTAGTTGCAACAAGAAAGTAGGTTAGCCCTAAAAGAGGGATGTTAGGTAAAACAGTTAGAATATGACCCCTAAAGGAAGGCACTTGGAGAGTATAAATAAGAGAGAAAGAGACTCCCATTATCACCTATTGAGCACATTGAATATTTATCTTGTGAAAGGCTTATTCCAGGTACTCATTGATATATTTGAAGTTGCGCAAGTCTAAGTAACCGAAAAAAGAGTGGAAGCAAAGTTTCATAGTTACAGTAGAGAGCGGGAAAATCGCGAAAAACCCTGAATAGGGTCATCCCTGTGGGTCAGAGAGTAGACGTCCCACGAGGCATCCCCATGGGTTTCCTATATCCTATCACGCATCACTACTAGATATTGAAAAATTTGCACCGACTACTTGCGACGAAAGTACCCTTTCATCGCAAAATTCAGGAGAAAGAGTTCAATTTTTCAATTTTATTATAAATCCAGCCTATATTCGTCGCTCTATCGACGAATCCATATGTTCGTCGCTCTTATGATGAACGTGAAGATAGTGGACTATCATCGCTCTTGCGACGAACTTATGCATTCACCGCAAGAGCAATGATAACCATTGACCGTTACACTATTTGATAAAGTTAATATTGACCGTTATACTCTTTGACAAAGTCAACATTGATTTGGTCAACTTTCGTTGCAAGAGCGACAATAACCATTGACCATTACATTATTTGATAAAGTCAACATTGACCGTTATACTCTTTGACAAAGTCAACATTGATTTGGTCAATGTTCGTCGCTATTGCGACGAAAAAAATATCTATAAATATTTTACGAAATAGAGATGTTGCGACAATATTGCTATAACAACGATGGTTCAGAAAGAGTATTTTTGTGTGGAAGAATGTCACTGACTATTAGAGGTGGGAAAAAAATTAAAGAGGGTGAAAAGTGTGATGGTAGATGTTATTTCCCTTGAAAAAGATGTTGCACTACACGTCCCGTAAGAATTTTAATAGAAACAACTAAAAAACGTTGTAGGAAATATGGGCACATTGATGGGTGATCGAATGAATATCGTCTTATGTTAATTATTAGCTATATATTCATTATATGTTTCTATATTGTCGATTATATGTATATATGTGTGTGTGTGTGTGTTGTTTGAATATTTGTTATACACACTAATTTTTCATGATTGTTTGTAATTATAAAGTTAGAGTTGCCCTCTAACTTTGTGCAGAATATTGCACCAAGTAGCAGTAGAAATGATGTTGTACATGTTGAGGAACATGAACAAGCAAATAAGGATCTCATGGAAGCAGATGATGGGACAAATCAAGTTAATGATCCCATGGAAGAATATGATGGGACAAATAAAATGATCCAAGATTTGTTTTCTCAGCCGGATGAAGATGGGGACAGTGATGAAGGATCAAGAGAAAATATTCTCTCTACTACGTTGTTGCAAGTGAACTTAAAGGTTATGAATAATTTGTCGAACACTTTAATGACACGGATCCTAAGGTATGTAATGTGTTTCATCTCATATTATACATAAATGTTGACTTTTTTCTATTTGTTTTTAGTGTTAATTAATGTGTAAAACAAGAATGCAATTTTTACGATTAATATTCTTTACATTAACTAGTTATTTGTTATGTTGTAGATTGTTAGGTGAATTTTTGTTACCATCGTTAAATATTTTACCTCGCACATATCGAGATTTGCATGCCATTATGAAAGAAATTGGAATGGATTATCAAACTATAGATGCATGTCCTAATGATCATATTATATATTATGGACAACATGCTTCGAAAATAGAATGCCCGCAATGTCTTATCAATGGATATCGAACTGGTCAAGTAAAATAAAGGGTTCCTCGAAAGGTTCTTCGTCATATTCCCATAATTCCACATTTGCAGTGATAGTTCAGGTGTGAAAGCATAGCACAATTTATGGATTACCATGCACATAACAGAAGTAGAGATGGTTTTCTTCGAATGCCTATCGATGTTTATGCATATATGGAAATTGAGGAAAA
>ML836601.1:28197-62365 GCA_009831015.1 Picea engelmannii | reverse complement strand
TTATATAACCCCTAACCTATATATCCCTTACCCTCCATAACACCTAACCCATAATCCATATATATAACTTATATATCATGTAATCCGACCTATAACATATAATTTGTAACCCATAAACTCTATACATTTTAACCACTACAATTGTTAACCTATATTAACCCTAACCCTTATCACCCCTAAAGCCTGTAACTTTTATCGCACCTATTAGTGCACAAATTGGTTGACACAAGTTTTAAGTTTGCATTAGCCTTTCCTCATTTCTCTTTCAGGTTGACACAAGTTTTTAAGTTTGAAATATCACTTGTTTTTTAGAATAATATTAGAGAATACACTCATCTAATTGGACATTGTGATGAGATGTTATGGCCACATATGATCCCAAATACAATATTAGAAGATATAACATATAAATGGTACAAGGTATATGAGGAAAATGGTGAGACATGGAAATGGAAAACATTGAAAGGAATTTTTATAAAAGACTTCTCCTTTTTCCATAGTAGGTCGTCACGGGCTTAGTATTGAAGTCTATGCTTGATGATAGATTAGGATATAAACAAGTTTTGGTAGATGAATTAAGGGATTACCTTAAGAAACCTAACACCTAACTATTATAACTCATTCACACCTAACCTCTATAAACCCTAATATAACCCATCACTTGTATAACCTTTATACCCTTATAATTCATAACCACTATCCTCTATAACTTAACCCCTATAACCCCTTACCTCCAACATGCATCAATGTTAATTCTTAACTCATATAAGATACTCATAGGCTTGCAAACAACCCATACAATGGACTCATCTGTTGGCTCGAGCACTAGTCATTCAAGGCTCTTGAGCTCAAGAATATTCAACAATATCTTGAGGCACAACTTGTTTTTCTTCCTCGACCATGGTCAAGATCATATGATATATACTCAGTGCACAAAACCTCCTAATGGAGTCCATATATTCCAACTCTGATGCTAAAAAAACCTTAGTTGATAGGGCTTGTGTTATGGTAATTTGCAGGTGTTGTTCATGGTGATTGATCCTAAGAAGTGATGTTTAGGGAATAAGGTCCAATTTTTTTCCTCTCGGACTAACCATGGCATTCGAGATCAAGAGGGTACAATTAGGGATTAAGACCCTTCTTTCCCCCTTAACCTGCATGTTAAGCCCTCAAGACCCATTTCTATTGTACAAAACCTACTCATGGCACCATTATATCCTTCTTTGGATTCTAAAGAACACCAACTACAACCATGAGAACCATTCCTAATGGGGTCTGACACATTTTTATTTAGGGCATATGTTTTGGTTTAATAATGGTACTTGTATCCCTAAAATAGTCCAAAAATAACCTATAAGGGTCCTATGTGATGTCTCAAGGACTCGTCCAACACTATATCATGAGAAGTTGTGTGGGTTGTAGTTGTTGTTCATAGAAGTTAAGCCTAAGAATGTTCACTTAGGGAACAAGTCCCTTGTTTCCCTCCCTTGACCTTGGTCAGACCTTGAGACCCATTCTTGGTTCAAAACTAACTTATTCATGGTGCCCAAATTCCACTTTGAGGTGAATGATATGTTACATAGGTCATATGTGGTGGTTTGACTACTTATCTATGGTTCTTGAGATTGAGAGGCAATGTTTAGGGTTGAAGACTCTTGTTTCTTTTCATCAACTATAGTCATGAACCTAAGACACATCCATGATGATCAAGAAGACCTCATAATGTCACCCATATTCAACTTGGATTCCAAAGACTCCCTAGGGAGGACTTGTGTCATGGTTTTTAGGTGTTGTCGATGTGGTTGAGCTCGAGAAGGTTTAGTTAGAGCTTTAGGCCATTATTTCCAACTTGCCATGTTTATGCCTCTACACCCATTTTCAATCTACAAAAACTAATCATGATGCCTAAATCCCTCTTAAAGGAGAATTAAGTTATGTTATGTTGGTTTGAGGACTTGTTCAAGGCTCTTGATGACAACTTGTTCACCCATCCATGGTCTTGTGTGGTGGCTTGAGGACTTGCTCTTCGTGCTTAAGCTAGATATGATATGTTTGGGGCTTGAGTTGTTGTTTCCCTCCCTTGACCATGCAGGTTAAGGGCTTGAGGCTTGTTTCCCTACCACAACCATGGTCAAAGCCACAAGACCCATATGTATATAGTATGCAAAACATATAAAAGGTGATGGCATAGGTGTTGTTCATGGCACATGAGCTTGAGAAGGCTCAATTATGGCTTAAGTCCTTTACTCCCCCCTTAACCATTTTTAGGTGTTAAGACCCATTTCTAGGGAACAAAAGCTACTCATGGCACCTATATCCTACAGCTTGGAGGCCTTCAAGGAAGCCTTACAAATGAGTGATGTTTTGGTTAAGGCCTCTCTACCCATCCTTACTGTAAAAAACTTCCTAATGGTGTCCTTATCCAACTTTGATGCTAAGGACCCCCTAGAGAGGAATTGTGTTGTGGTTTCTAGGTGTTGTTCATGATGAATGAGCCTAATAAGTGCCATTTAGGGCCCTCATATCCCTTCACATTGGTTAGACCTTAATACTAATTATTGGTTCATGTATGGGTTATTTTCTCATCTTTCAACCTAAGTTTCATAATTTTTATAGTGATAATTACTAAAATAAATTACCCCTTCATAAGAAAATCAAACATCGAATATCTATTCTTAACACAATTTAAAAAATCAAATACTAAAATCCTTTAATTCAAATAATTATTACTTATTTTTTATATCTACTCTACTCAACAAGAAAATGTAGAAATAACCTTCGCTTTCACCCATACGCTTTGAGGCCGAGACAAGGTTTGGTAAGGAGGGATTTCTTTAAGGCAAAAACATAATTCAAATCAGTTACCCTTCTTCAAGCAAACAATCCCATCCGAGACCGAGCAGACCGAGCAAGGAGACTAAGGTACCTATCTCTCTGTGACCTATGTTACCCTTGCTTCTATCATAGCCTTTTCATAGTCAACTGAACCAACCTACGCCTTTTCGTCTCCTACTTACTCTAATTAAGGGCCATCCGAGACTGATCATACCGAGAAAGGAGGTGCAAGAGTACTTTCGAGGGAACGAACGCGCGAGAATCACAAAGGCCACCCATAAGCTTTGAGGAGACAAGCTTTAGTAAGGTGAGATTTCTTTAAGGTGATATTGTCGAGGGAAAGGAGGCATGAGACTGTCGAGTGAAATTTGAGACCAAGGGAAAGGAGGGAAAGATCAGACCGAGAAAGGAGGCTCGAGACTGTCAAGGGAAAGGAGGCGTGAGACTATGGGAAAGAATGGTGAGTATAACCTTTGCACACTCAAATTTTGCATGTATTTGATAGTTAATAAAAGGGCGCCATGCTCAACCTAGGTTTTGGGCATATTTTTTCACCACTATTCCATCACATCCAATCCCTACTTCACCATTCCCCAAGTCGCAATGTGTTATTTCTTCATCACCCTAAGCCCACATTCTTGCAATCGAGCATGAAAGCCCAGCTAAGTTCGATGACTCTCTAAAATGAAAAATTGAAGGCTATAATATCAAACCAAACTCTGCAATTGAGGGTCATGGAAGGATATATGTCATGTGCCCTTAACATGGAAATTTCTTCTTCTCCTATCTACTCTTTCATGCAGTTTCAAGATCCATTCAGATCTGAAACTTTCCTCTTTCAATTATGGATAATTTAACCAAAAGCATATTATTATATTCTTTTTAAGTTTTGGTCCATTTACCTTTAGTTATGAGCAAGTGATAACAAACCCAATCCTTTCATTGTTGTTGTGCTCAACCTGGGCTTACCTATTTCATGTACCTTGAATATTTTTTCACATATAATAGTCTCATGGCCTCAAAACCATCATTCTATTCACTGTGATATTTACCAACACTAAAGGGTTTGAATGGATATTATTTGATTTCATATTTATCATTATAAACTCAACCTCAAAACAATTTTTTTAATTTCCATTACTCATTATAATTATGAGCATAGTTTGGCCTATATTACTCATTACAAATATGAGCAAAATTTGACCTATACGAAGCCTTTGAATTCCCCAACACTTGCGAGGTTTGAATAAAACACCATTTCACCTCCTTGCACTGGATTTAAAATATTAAAAGAGCGCCATACTCAAGCATAAGCAATCTATCATGGATCGTTTGAATTTTTTTTTTTAGTTCTTGTCTTACCTTATAAATGATAGCATAAGCTTTAGTTTCAGGTTATGTTTCCCATGTATGTCATATATTGATGATTTTTGTGGTTGTGGGAATCATGCTTCATTATTTCAAACCCAAAACCCATATGAATTTGCTTCATTAAGAGTGTTTTACAATGAAAAACATTTTAAGAGTCATGCCTAATTTCACATGCTAACTATTAATCACTTACATAGAATTGGGCCTTTACTAGCACTTTTGCAAACACAATTTTCCTCATTTGTTAGCCAACATGTGTTCCCTCACTTTTTCACTCTTTCTATAACCAACTATAAAAGGATCATAAATCAATGCATTAGATAGATGCACTATTTTTCTTCAATCATAATCCAGTTAGTTTATGATTGCTTGAATATGTTGGGTCTATAAGGTTGATTGTAAATTGCATTTGCATTTATATATGGTTTGTTAGATGAGTTTTTGGAGTTGTGGCTCCCATGACCCCAAAAGGGGATATGACAAAGGGCCATAGATGTATGAAGAGGTGGGAGAAGGAAAATAATAATGTTTTATTTTCATTTTAATGCAGAATTAGATTAATTTTCCAAATTATACCTAATAGGCCATTTGTACTTGGGTGACCCAAATATCCAACCAACTCTATTTCCTTTTCCACCTAATTTGTAGCCTCACTTGAGCATATCCGAGATAAACCTTATTTTTCCTCCCACTAATAATGGATAGAACCCTAATATTACTCCATATTTCATTGGTAAAGATAGATGGGGAAACTCACACTTGGATCTTGTTATCTCGAGAGCCCCTAAAATTGCACCCTTTGATTTGATTATACTAATTTGAAACCAACTTACCAAATATGTAGAGGTCCCCACTCTTTTACCAACTATTATTTATAAAGGAAACAATTGAAGAATATGCAAGTCCCATCTATGCCTCTTTAGGACCCCTAAAACGATTCTATGACATTCCATGTTATTATGAAATCCGGTGATATCACTTCCATTGTTGATCATGTTGCTAGTTGACCCCACCACATCCATTTTTCTTTCACCACTCAATTGTTAAAATATGGTATGAGGATGATGGTTTACTTTGAGGATATGCACTTAAAGGTATATATCCCTATGTATCTTTCTTTGAGTACCCATTTCCCATTTCCCTTAAATAATTCTTGGTCATCCACAAGGTGAAGCCCCCATGATCCTTATGAGTATTTAAGATGTGTATGGTGGTCTCTATAATCATAAAAGTTTACTATGTTAGAAATCATGACATTTGATTCAATGTTGTATAGGTGTACTAAGTGAACTATGACATTTTCAAGGTATTTTTAAAATTTGGGTTATTTTGCTTCCATTTATCTGGATAATTAGCATATACTTTTGCCATTAGCAGTGCACACATAGTAATCTATCAAGAAATTATTTCTTTGCTTAAAACCTCTTGCTTCTTCCCATTGCTAGTTTTCATCGAAGTTGAAATTCTTTCATTTCAATTTCCTCTTGCATGGTTTAAAGAGTCGAGTTGAAATGCCACCAATTTCACGACCACTCCTTTGAGTAACAACAACCTAAAATCAAGCGCTAATTAAAATTTATCTAGCAAAATTTCTAGGGCTCTTCAAACCCATATTAGCTTAGGTGTAGAGCTTTGGAATAGGATAACTTTCCAAAGCTACTAAACAAACATAAAGCTTTGAGTTGGGGATTGAAATCCAGTTGCTATATCACTGACTTTGGGAAGCCCTTCTAACACAAGGGTCAAGCACGAGGTCGCATTGGGGCTGACAGAGTAATCAACCTTGCTTTGTTGGTCTTGGTGTCGATTTTCAATTGCCCCCCCCTCTGCTTTGGTATAGTAGGTGTTACCGTAGAGGCCACAATATTTTAGACTTCCTACACAAGGTGACAACACATGGAAGGTGGTGTTGTATCTGGGATCGATGTTGGCTAGACTCACTCGGACTCCTTGGAGGGTTTCCCACTGCTCTATGAGGTAACTTGCACCAAGGCGTTAGTTCGTTAAGCAGGTTATCAATGTAACTTAACCACTCGCCGAAACTCATCCCCTTCATGCATTGATCCTACGATGTTGGATTCCATCACCAACTAGCGCTTCTTTGTGAGAAGGTTTGTTTGCATGCTTGACTCCTAGATTAATTAGTGTGTGTTGTTTTTCTCCTTAGTTGGCCTTAGGGTTGAGTTTTTGTCTAATGTCATCAGTTATGGGGTAGTTCCTCATTTGATCAATACAAAATATGGATACCATTAAAATAAAAGGGAATAAAGAGGTAACAAATAGCTCATACCTAACTTATGTCTTATAATTCTCCAACATTGTTCTTTACACTTAGCGCAACAAACACCAAATGGAATGGTTTACACAAGGTCATGACCAACAAAGCTCCATCTAATGTAAATGAGCAATGTGATTAGAGAGTTCAAAATACTATCATAAACCCACATCTCACATATTTGTACATGCACCATAGATTCACAATCTTTCATGACAAGATCCGGGGGAAATGCCTCCATGCAAAATTGTCCACATCATAATTGTTCATGTCCTTGATGGAAATATATAAAATTCCCTTGAAGATATTTTAGTCGTTGTCCTTCTTAAAAAGGATGATCCCATTTTGGAAGTGGTCAAAGACTACTTTTATCCCCCCTCTATCTGGTAAATGCTACTTCTTATACTAGCCTTCCCCTACAATAGGGAGTGTTGTGTCCCTTTTCTTGAAAATAAGTGAGGTTCCTCTTCTTTGTCTTTGGCATCCTACATGGTTACTTCCCAAAGTAATGCCTTCTCTGGGGTATTACCTCTATATGATGGGGGCATTCAATTTAACATTATTTACATGGTAGGTTAAGTCATTGCTCATGATCCCTTTCCCCATCTCCACCATTCGGTATGCCTCCAAGGTGTTGAGCTAGAGTTCTCGCAAGGCCTTGATATATTGTGAGGTCCTCGCATTCAACTCACTAAACCTCCCTCTTAGCTTGAAACTCACCTCTCTTCCAAGAAAGAGGGAATCCCATCCTCTTATATCAATAGTTGTTTCCCTTGATCCGACCCTCTCTTGGCCTCTTCAACATATCCCATATCTTTCCTTCTTTCTCTCAAATGGTTTCTCGACTCACTATCCATGGCCCAATTGAACCTTGGGTTTCACCATCAACCATCCCATTATCCCTTAGATCCATGAGTCTTAGTACATCTATGATGGTTCCTCAAACTTTACCTTGAACTTCTATCGTTGATATATTTTAAACAAGCAAAGTAAATGTGTAGCAACAACAATTGGCCCCTTACAACCAAAACTTTCCAAACCTTAGCCAAGGAATGTTAATGTCCTGCTCCAAAACATTCATATCCGTATGTAAACCAAGTATTCATGTCAACCTATACACAATCTAAAAACCAAGCATTCATTTCAAACTCTACACAACCCATAACCAAGCATTCATGTAAACCTCTACACAACCCAAAAACCAAGCATACATCCAACATTCTCCCAACCTCTTGGACAGGAATACATGCAGCCTCAAAACTCTAACGTTTAGGGAAACCAGAATCAAATCATGAACATGGTCAACATTCCACCCTCTTTCATCCATGGTATATGACCATGTACTCATCCAAGTAAGGGAGGCGAAGGTGGGATACCACCCTTTGACATTAACACCCCCCGATGTTGCATACTCAAACCAAAACTTGAGCTCAAGTGGAGGAAGTAGGGATAAATACCTTCATGCATCATATAGACCTTCCTACACAAAAACTTTTAGATGATCCTTTCCCCTCAAATTGTAGTGACGTGGATTCCCCCAAAACTACTTGAATTACCTAAATTCAATGGTGCTTCGGCAAAGGAATACATTGAGTGTCACTTAGAATCTTTCACTACTACACGTGTCAAGTTTCTTCATTATAACAACAATATCACTATAAATTGTTTTCCTCAATACTTGATAGGTTATGTCATTCAATGGTTCCAGCATCTCCCTAAAGAGTCAATTTATAACCCTTACATGTTAGTGAATTAGTTCATCCATTAATTTAACATCCCTCAACCAAATGAATCTTGTATCCTTAACCTTGTTAACCTCAAACAAGAAGACGAGGAATCTAAATAAATTTTCATTCATTGATGGTGCAAGGTTTTGCACGACTCTATGGAAAATTTACCAGAAGACACCTTTTATCACCTCTTTATCAATACCTTGAACCGAGACAACATGATCACAAATTATATCAGAGATCCCCCTTCAACTGAATATTCCATCAACAACCTCCATCAAATAGAAAATTCCTAACTTAAGTCTATTATGGGAGATAACATAGTTAAAAAAAACAAATCCGTGAGTCTCCAATAGAAATGCAATGCGAGACATGGTGACAGAAATGACCATGCCCAAAATTGAAATTGGAACTATCTTTTAAATTAGAGAAAAGGAACAACATCATGCATCAACCTCAAAAATTAGAATTTGGTGTAAATAACACAAGCGCGACTCTCATAATACAAACGATTGTTGAAAAATTAAACAGTTGATGAAAACAAAGGCCAAACTAATAGAGCTACTAAGCTTAATATTGTTGTCACATGAGAAAATGCCAAACTCAACAGCTACAAGAATGTGATGCCCGATCCTGACATTCTAAAGTCTTCTAAGAAGAACAAGAAGAAGAAGGCTTCTCTTGAAGACAACTCCAATTCTTCCAAAGAAGAAGAGGTCGCTCCTAAATCTCCTATAAAGAAGGAGAATTCTCATGCTAACCCTTCTTCTAGTTAGTCTACACTCAAAGTTATATAAAGGATCCATATCGGTAGAGGTGCCTAGGCACTAGTGTTTGACTCTAACCTAAAAAGGCACCACCCTTCACCTAATTCTTTACCTAACCTCACTAACTTAGATATTTTCCTCATGATGCATTAGGTAGGTCTTTCTTTAGATCAACCTACTCAAAAACTAACCTTTATCCTTATTGACACTCGGGGTCCCATACCTTCTCACTAGATTAGAGCCATCTCTCAAACCAAATGGGAATCTCCTCGTGAATATTCTAGTATCGTTCCTCCCCCTCTCCCCAAGCTAGTTAATTTCTTGCCTCCTTTTATTCTTCCTTCATTCAAACGTAATTCTCTCATGTCTATGATATGTCGGCCTACATGAATGTTCTCTAAGCATGTACTGACTAGACGACCCATATAATTAAGTCCCTTTTACGATTTATCCCTTAGTCTTACAAAATCTTTGTCCCCTTCTCTCTCCTTATATATTTCCCGCATTCCTTTGAGAGAGGAATGGCAAGACAATATTGTAAACCCATTCTTTATTTAGATCCATCACAATGATTTCAGCATCAAATGAGTAATTTTTTATCCTGGATTTGCCCTTAACATCATAAGAACTCCTATCTATAATGTCCTTAGTGTTAATTTATTTTCACCCACCTGTTGGACCCTTTAAGGTTTCAAAAATTCTAAGACTAGACCCCTAAATGCTATTGTGATCCCTATTTTTTTGGTCTTCAGATTGTAGACACCCATTTTTTAGTACTTCTAGTAGACCTAGAGTACAACATCCTCCTAGGTCGGCCTTAGTTAGATGCAATGAATATATTTATCCTTTGCACCTTCAAAAGTGAGCTCTTATTTTTCCATGAAGGTGAGAATTAGTAGACTTTAGGGATATCACATTAATATGTCCTTAATATGTCCAAAATCAAGAGGGATGTCACATTACATTAGGTGGTTGACCACTATTACATAGTGTGAAATCTAACCATAGTGCATATTGCTTACATGGATAAGTGAGTTGAATTAAGGTGCACCCACCTAGAGATTCATACCCTTCACTAAGTTGGGAAACCACTGCATGCATGAGTGCCCCTACTAATATTGGTAATTGCACCCTCTAATTGTGTATCCAAAACTAAAGATATAAAATATGTATTCAGAAATTTGAATATAGAAAAAAAAAAAGTTCAAAAATTGGAACTAGGATGGAGTACTCACTAACAACACATGCACATGCAACTGAAGGTACAACCAAATAGGTACATGTCAGATATTTCTTCGTTGAGTGAAGAAAGCTTAGGACAAATAGAGGGAAATGTGATTGCATCTAGTAGATATGATACGCAAACAAGGACCAGAGGTGAAAAAGTCATAAGAAAATTCTGTAGACGCGTGGAATTTTTTCTTGCCGAAGGAGGATCATCCTCTTATGATGATGAGAGCATAGGAGACATAGAGGTGCCACTCAGGTATAAGCATGTGCTGAAACAATGGCTACCTAAGGAACTGCCTCTTATAGATGTTGACTTCATTGTCAACAATAGGACATATCGCATTGCACCATCCTCCCTGCATGGCTTGGGGCTATTTTCCATGGATGGAATAACTATAAAATACAATATAGTAACTGAATTAATGGACCATGTTGGACCGTGTTACAATTATAACAATTGGATGTGGTTGGTCTGGTACATGCAAAGTATGTGGAGATATGCACTCGCCGCAAATTATATACAACTAATAAACAAGGATAAAAATAAGGGAGTGACTATCTATATTGATGAAAGGCCTAAAGCTTCCGACAATATCACAGAGTTTATAAACAACACACGACCCGGGACAACAAACAAGCAATCAAATTTCATACATGAGGGACGCGAAGAGAATCGGGTAGTCATGTGCGCAATAAAAAATATAGCTCCCGTGGAAGAGTTATTAGTGGATTACCATTTGAATCGAATTGAAACATTGACTAATAGTGTGCGACTACTTATGCAACACCTATTTAAGCAACCTCTACTTATTGCATTATATTTTTTTAATCCTTAACATTGTTTTAAATATTTCACGGTCTCAATTTTATAATAATGTGGGAGGTTGATCATTGAGATTGATTTATTTGGGTGGCAATCAGTTTTTTTGTTATCGTTAACAAATTTTTAAATATTTGGGGGTTCTAATTATATTATAATGTGGTAGGGTGATCATGGAAAAGGGCCAGTCACAGAACATGTAAATGATTATCAAATTTGACTTTCATTTTATGTGAATTTTATTATTTTCTTATATAATTTTAATGAAATAACATTGTTTTTGTTGAAATTATATGTAGTCGGCAGGCCATGTTGATCACGATTCTACCGATGAGGAGGGGTTCTATGCATCCCCTGATCTGATGGTATTAATAAAAAAAAAGATCATTAAAGCGAACAAGGAACTTCCTAGCTTATTAGATCGTCCAGATCAAACTCTCGACGTCCTAGAAAAGATCAATCTCCTTATGTCACAACTTAACACATATAAGGTAGTAACCAGAGTTTAAAATGTTTTTTTCTAATGTACTCATATGTTCAATTATGAAACTTTGTTCTTTAACTTTTACATTATCTCACAAAAAAACATTTTCTTTTTTATAAAAAGATTTTTGGAGCTTGTTCAACCTAGTGTTAGTAGTAGTGGCGCTGCAGAGCCGCCATAGAGTCCTGATGCGGGTGGTCATACAACTGCTAGAGTGCTATTTACTTCTCCATATTCCACACCTAATTTAGATAGGAGCCATGATACGCACTGCCAGACATCCACACATTGGTCATACTCTAGAGATGGTGACAGAGATGAGGCTGATGATGTGGTTGACATGGTTGCATTTCCTAGAGCTACATGTGTGACAAGCACGGGGACCCTTCCATGCACAATTTTGGTCAACGATAATGGACTTCCATTAAAACAAATAAGACTCCCAGGTAGTTTTTCATATTTTAATTGTTTCATGTTGTCCATCTCATACACAAATCATCTATATTATTATTTTTAAATTAATGATCATATCTTTTTGTGTGTAGGAAACAACCATTTTTATAGGCACCTAGAGAGCAAAGCCTTGTTGATTTTTAAGAAACCTTACGCATGAGGTGGAATTGCCAGAATTCCAACCTCAAAAAAGAACTTATGGATTATCTCTAAGGCCTCTTTGGAGTAGACAAGTTCAATAAAAAAGAGGTCACCTCTGCAACAGGCGAATATTTAAAATATACGTGGGATGTTTATAGACGAAGCTTGGCAGGAAATCCTAGGTATGAGCGTCCTCCCTCAATTCCAGAGAGGGAGTGGAAGGCGGTCATTGATGATGCAAAAGAAAAGATATTGAAAAAATCATGAGAAAAAATAACTGGTACCCCAAGGTAAATTACAATATTTTGATTTCAATACCAGCTTTAATTTTCTTTAGATCTAAATAAAAGTGTGGTTATATATAACATACTTGAAATTTTTGATGATAGGTTGCTTGACACTTCGAAGGCAACCAAAGCAAGGATTTCCAAGCATGGCCAACACAAGCTAGGCCAGGGCGGCTACTTGAGGTTATAGTCATGAATCGTAAGTACCCAAACATCTTAAGAATATTATTTGTATCGCCTTACAACTTTCAGGTAATTGTAGCCAAAAACATTAAAAAAACATACTCTTATGCAATGTAGGACGACGACTTCAGAACTGAAACCACGGAGGAAGACCTCCAACTTGGTTACAAGTATGGCTATAAAATCGTGGTCGATCGTAGGAAAATCATGGGGCAGACCCCAAGATCCAGTTTGTGGGATAAGGTAAATAAAAATCAGTCCACGGTAACCTTTCATTACTTATAAGATACGTAAATGTTTTATATCGTCCATAATTTGATGTCTTACTTTGTTTTAATTAGGGGATCAGCACTATCAACGAAACCATTAGTACTAGACAAAAGAGCGTTGATAGTGCAGCGCGGCTTGAAGATCATGGTGCTCCCTAGCAGCCCCATCGCAGTGGGGTGTAGCCCCATCCCAGTAGGGTGCAGCCCTAAGATGTTCCTGTGACTGAGGCCCACGACGATAAAATGGTTGTATATTAATCATATACTTAATAATTTCGTACTTATAAATTTTGTCGTTTCAATGGTAGAGAATGTCATAGTTAAGCCTTCTCGACTTGAAGATCAGGTGTGTTAGCATCAGAAGTCACTCCTAGATTGCAGCAAGAGCAGAGCCCGATGCCCATCAATTTATGTCACGATTTTGTTTTAAATGGGGTGGTCGAATGTGAGTGAACTCATAACAGTATCATTTAACTCAGAAAACTAGGCCAAAAATGCACAGGGAAGTGAGGGCCATAACTAACTTCAGTCAGAAATTTGAGTTAAAGCGAGAGTAGAGGGAAGACTAGGGAGAAAAGAGAGGAGACTGCTCTGGGCATCAGGCCTTTCAAAAACTTGGGAAAGAAAAATGAGACACTAAAATGTGCCTAAACGACACAGTGATAACTGCACACTGATCAAACCTATCATACTATGCAGCCACAACCATTCGATTGGATCCTCCAATTCTGAATCATTCAGTGTAGATGAAAAGACAACATGAGAGACTGCTTAAGACTGGTGCAAAGATTGTAGTGACCAACCATACGTCATCCTACAATATGCGACCCTCGACTGAATCCTCCAATTTCTAGTGTTTTAAACAACTAACAAACAAAATAAAAAGAAAAGAGAAACTGACTTCCATTAATTTGACATTCTCAAATCAAAATACATAACCAGAGCTTCCTCATAAACTTTACAGTTGGGAGCTAAGCTCAACCATCGATCCTTTCAAAAATACAAAAACTGAGTACATATACTCAGAAAAAATCGCCCAACAGAGGCGTGCTCGGACCTCCAAGGCGTGGCGTCCCTTCAGTCAAACTCGAACGGAAATCCTTCGTCAGATGCCACCTTAACTTTGCATGGCTCTTGCAGGGGGGTAGCTGAGCCATTAAATGTTGGGTTAGCGTGTGTAGACTTCTCTGGTTGGTCAAGGACTCGGCATGGCTTCTTTGAAAAAAAAAATAGTACACAGGACAGTCTCAAGCAAACTGCCTACCGGATCCTCCATACTTTACAATTAATGAGTGAGGAGAGGTTTCAACCACCTCCTCCCACCTTCATTTACTCCTAGCAGGAACCAGGGTTGAGACCGAGTCAAACTGGCACCTGGAGATCGCGGCGATCCCTTCTGCAGCTAAACCTGGCTCTTTTGGCCCTTTTGCACAACTCATTCTATTTCCCTAAGTGATCACGGGTCATGACCCTGTGCTTATCCTCAAAAGTGCTTTTGATGTTTCGGGGTTTGAGGTTTTAAAATGAAATGGAAGAGCAAAAACCCTTACCCTTGGAAGTCCCAGTAGCCAAAATGCTGACATGCCCTGATCGTGCGCCACGCGTCCCTTTGGATGGATAGCTGCGATGATGTCGGTGTTTTGGGACCTATCTCATCATATGGTGTGCGCTAGCGCCTTTTCCCCAGGCATGTTCCTCTATGACCAGGCGCCAAGACCGTGGGCCCAACTCCTGAGCACTTTCGGTGCTTTGCGTCTCGCAGTGGGGAGGAGGCTGATCCTCGTTCTTCAAAGTTGTGATGCGCGAAGAGGCGATAGAGCCTAATCACGCACCACATGCCCCTCTTTGATCAAACGACCTTGATCATATTCGACGATACTATGGGCCCAAATCTCGGATGCCTTCGGCACTTCACGTCTCGCAGCTAGGAGGAGGCTGATCCTCATTCTTCAATGTTGCGATGCGCAAAGAGGCGATAGAGCCTAATTACGCACCACGTGCCCCTCTTTGATCGGACTGTCCTGATCATATTCGGCTATACTATGGGCCCAAATCCCGGACGCCTTCGGCACTTCGCAACTCGTGAGTTTGTGGGTTGAAGACCCTCAGCTCCTCTTTTCCAAACTTCCGATACCCGAGATGGCAATACGGGTCTGGCTCCTTTCCTTGTCAGTGCCCTCCACACGTAACTGTTGGCTAGAGCTTAAGTGCTAGCGCCTCTCGCAACTCGCGACCTCGCAAGTTGGAGTGTCGAACTTTGGCATTCTCCCCTTATGAATTCCCGAGACGCGATGGTCAGCAATGGTTGACTCCCCTTTGAACACTTCTCATAACTCGCAATCTCGCGAGTTGGAGGGTAGAGCCTTCGTGCTCCCCTTTTACGAAGTCCCGAGGCGCGAGATGGTGATACGGGCATAGCTCTTTTCCTTTCCACAATTCTTGCAACTCCCGATATCGTGCAACCAAATGATATGGTCCACCCTCTGAACTCACGAACCCCGAGTTCAAGAAATAATCTCATGCTTAAACTGATCGCGATCAACGACCCTTCTTACTTCGTGAGTTCTCCATGGAGAATTTCGACCGTTCACTTCCTTGAAAACTTCTGCGCTATACTTGGTGTGACTCGGTTGACTGTAATTACCCACCGACCGTTGCTCTGCTCCGTCGATGGATCCTTTTCGTTGAAAACAAAATGCCCGCTCGCTTGATTTTACGCCCAAAAGGGACTTCTTCTAGGTGTTGCGCTTGGCATTCATGACTGCGCCCTTTGAATAAAACGCATTTGGTGGGTATTTAAACCCCATTTCTCCACATTTTACACCAAGGGCCTGAAAATTGGAGAGAAACACCCCCCTTACAAGAAATATCGCTAACAAGGTGAACAGGGCAACCATTCCAACGGTGCCGACTAGTGGACCAGGTAAATAATTACATTGCAGAGTTTTTTTTTAATATTAATGAACTACTTCAATGATATTTAAAAATTGGCCATATAAATTTAATATTTTTTGTTTTTGTAGGTGATGGCCCCTCACAGCAGCCTCCACACTATGGGTACGAGACCATACATGCTCGGCGTGAAAGGACTAAAACAACATCAGTTGTTGAAGAACACCCAGTAAACGAAGACATGGAGATGGATGAATTACTTAAGAACCGAAAAACATAAAAGAAGACTAAAAGAAATTGATGATGTGTAATAATTTTATAATACAGTTAGATGTACATTATATAGTTGAACATGTAATGATGCATATAATGCATTGACATTATGGGTACTTTTTCATCTGATAATATATACAAGGCTATTTCTATGGTTTGTATATATCTGTGAATGTAATTTTATTATAAAGTTAATGATAATTTCAGCTTCTCTTAGTCTTGGTATATATTGATTCAATACTCCTTGGTTCTATTGGTTCTATTGGTTCTATTGGCCTTGACATACAATTTTTGCATTTGTTTGTGGCTCCATGGATATCATCCTAGCAATTTGAAGGCATTGGTAAACGTGAAATTTAAGAGAATGAATTGTTCAAGTTTGGATTTAAATTTTACATGCTTGTTTGTTTGTGGGTTTCAAAAGTTTCAAACTTGTATGACACCAGCTGACATAGCATGGGGCCCTTCATTCCATCAACCCCGTCTCCTACATTGTCAATATTCATGATCCTTGCTTCTACCGCTAGAATTATTCATGTATTGAGCCTTACAACATCTGAACCGAGAACCAATATTTTCATGGATCCAATTTAGATCATTTATCACTAGGGAAGGTGTTGGTGAAGGTAAGGCTAGTGATAGAAGTTGCTTAGTGTAGATGTTTTTGACATAGAATTCACCTATTAACTTGTTTAGAGGTGAATATGGTTAATTATAATAATAATACAAAGGGGAACCTGGGTAGTGTTTACCTAATGCGAGTTGGTCAATAGTGATGATGTAGGCCTCATGGGGGAATGCATCACCAAAAAATGATAGAGATGACGACATCAATAGCATGTATGTAGTCATGGTTGAGAAGGATGTTGTAGTCTAAGGTTGTTGTCAATTAGATTCTAATGAAAATTCCTTCATATTCAGATGGTCACCCATCAAATGATTATTCGTAGCTCATGAATTCCCTAATAGTGGGGTAGTCTAACATAAGGGGTAGTCTAACACTATTGGATTTATTACACTATTATCTCTACATGTGGCCATGGCTCGTGTATTCATTATTACTAATTGTAATCATGGCTAGAGTCATATTTTTTATACTTTTATTGTATTAAAAGGTGTGATTAAGGTTGACCTAGTCAAACTTGATATGTGGACTCAATAATTCTCTTGGGGTGCCAGTTCTTGTTTTGTGGGAACCATATCTACATAATGGTAATCTCTTTGTCTTTTAAGATATAACGTGAGAATCCAAGCAAGACCCGGTGCCTTATGCTTGGGCTATGGAGTCTAGGCAACAAATAGAACTTGAAAATTGATAAAGAAGATGTGACAAAACCACCAAACAATAAGTTTTATCGATCAAGGACAAATCTGATATATATGTAACAACCATATGAAATGCTCAACAAAGACACAACAACACATCCATAAAATTCTTGCACCCACATAAGACACCAAAGATGAGATTAGAGTAAGAGACATAACCTTTTATTGAATGATCAACCCTTAATGTATCTTCTTTAGAAGGGGCACAAGCTATCTCAATTATTATTATTTTTTAAATAAATATATGTTTGTTGGATCATATCAGGAGTACAAATTCTCTTTGATATCTCATCAAAAGTTAAAATTCTTACAGTAACTTCCGTGCATTATGAAGAGCATGAATGATAATGTTGTTAAGTGACAAAGTTCGAAGAACATTCGTGCTTAACCACCTTATCAAGAACCCTACTGGCCTCCTCAATGTTTATTAATTCTTGCAAAGACCATCCATTAATGTAGTAAATGTTACAACATTAGTATTTTAGCCCTTGGACACCATCTTGTCCAAAACATTGTAAGCTTCCTCCCACCTACCTTCTTCACTACTTCAATTTTTCTTCCTCCAATTGCATGTGAACCAAATGATTTACAACACCCATCTCTTTTAAGATTCTACCCAATATTAGAGTGTCTATATAAGCCCAAATGTCAACAATAATAACTGATCCAAGGAATTAAAAATTCATTTTGACAGAAAGACATTGGTATTCTATAACATTGGCACAATTTAATAGATAAACAAAATCTCCTCTTCTTGAATATGCACCCTCTCTACAAAGATTTATTCATGCTAGTATCACATGGTTTTCATAACTTGAAAGAGAGAAATACCTCCATTTTTTATTTTATTTGTATAACTTGGGACTTGAAAAGAAGTCTAGTTAAGTAAATCAAGGTGAAGGCCTTAAGAATTTGTCGATGTTCTTGATGATTATTTACATATAATATCTATTGTTCATGAGGAATCTAATGTCTCACTTGGATTGACTTTTCGAGATTTATTATTGTTGACCGCATCACCTTAGCATGATCTTTAGTAAGAATGTCAAATCTTCATAGGCATCTCGTTCAACACCCATATGGTGCCTTGGAAAGTGAAACTCTTAGTGGAAACCGCAAGACAAATAAGTGGAACAACAATTCTACTAGTGACAACAAGATTTTCCTACCATTTGTTCAAACCATTGTAGCACGTCTTTGCAAAATCCAACAATAGATATATATAGAAATGAAAAATAATCAAGCACTAATGTTTGTTTGAAGGCCACTGGATTTTGTTCTAATGCAAAAATGTTTAGTGTAATCCTCAAAGGCCCACATAATATATGGCATGCATCAATATAAAGTAGAATTTTCTAACTAGATTATAACCATTGGTTGCACAAGGGGCCAAGGGGCCAATAATGTTTATTAGCTTTCCATTGAATGGTACAAGGGGCCAATCTTCCCAAGTAATTGTTAATGTTATTATTGCACTTCCTTCATAAGCATCAATTTGCAAATTGTCCTAGGAATTATTTTCGCTATACTCTAATGGAACCTTTATCTAAAAAATTATTGGCGATTCCCCATTCCTCCTACTATGCAAAACCAACCTAGAATTTATGGCAGCCTTCCAAAGTTTAAACCATTAAAGGGGAAAATTAAAATATAGCAGAAATGCCAAGTAGTTTATAGCCTTAAGTGCCCACCCTAATAACAGAAATAATACAAGGCTTGAAGAAATTGGAGTATTTTCCCAATCGCCCATGTATATGCATTAAAAGACCAATTAGATGCAAGTCATTTTCTTTTCCTTTGACTTAGGGGGTTTCACATTTAGGTCAACCCTTTTTTTGTTTGGTATCTAAATAGAAGCAATTTTCTAGGAAAACCAAGTATTATAGCTAAGCTGGAAACTTTTTAAAAAGAAAATCAAGAAAGGCAACATGGGTACATGGGTATGGGAATACAATGTGCTATCAGAATAGAGACCCCCCAAAAAAATAGGTACACTAGTACATGAGTATTGCTAATACTACAAAGTACAAACACAAACATATTTTTTTCTTGTTTTTTAAGGGATATGGCCAGCACTCTCCCTCCTCAAAACAGTAACATTGCCCAACCTATGGGGTATATCTTGGTAGTCCTATATATCCTTGGGGGCATCCATCCCCATTTGAGCATACCCGAGACATGTAAATCCTTGTTTTACAGTATCCACCCCTTGTGTATGTATACCCATATAACTATGAAATCAAGAAATGCTATAAACTTTTTAGAAAAGGTGAAGTAAACCTAGATTCTAACTAAGGTTTTAAATAATGGTATGTATCAACAATGTATAGGGTATAATCAATAATCGTGAAAATCTTCCACTTCAATTATTATTAGCTAGATAAATTTTACAAACAAACAAATTTAGGTTTTTTTACAATACTCAATATTATTCAAAAACTTCCACTTCAATTATCATCAGCTATATGAAATTTAGAAACAAACAAATTTAGGTGAATGGACTTCAAGTTTAAACTCTATCTTTTTTAGAAACAAACAAATTTAGGTGAAGGGACTTCAAAGTTAAACTATTTCTTTCTTTTTCTTTGCATTATGAAATAAACAAAATAATAAACAATTGTTTGATACAATTACTCTCTAATATTATCTTCAGTATTGCTTGAAGGAGTTTTAGTAACGAATGTTATTATTATGTGGTTTTCCATCAAAACTAAAGACTTTGATCAGTCTAAAACTTACAATTGGTTCGAGATGCATGATGTGGTGAACACAAATTGTGTTACTCGAATTGATTAAAGAATTATTGTAAGGCTTATAACATCAAATTGGATTATGCACTAGTGATGAGTCAATGGGTGTATTGTATCCAACTACCCTATTTCTTTCAACAAAAAAATGGAGATTTGGTTACGAGAAACAATCACAAACAAAGTTCATTATCACAACTATAGATTTTAGAAATTGTGTGTAATCACTCTATTGAATACATTGCAATAATTTTGTGTATACAACGTATTATCACAACTGTAGATTTTAGAAATTGTGTGTAATCAGTTTATTGGATATATTTGCAAGAATTTTGTGTATAATGTCTGCAAGTTTTGTAATTTTTTTTTAATGTGTAAAAGTTCTTTGTGTGATGTATGCAAGTGAAAAATGATAATTGTAGTTTAGTTGTTTCCTTATTTTTATAGTAATTATGTTGTAAGGAATTTCACTATGAACCGATTATAAAGTGTCATTAGTCCTATTTATTATTTTTGAATATCCATGGCCATAAAATCATTTGTCAAGAACATGGAAGTTTTTGCATTAGTGGTAGTTGTAATGGTGGTGGCAGCTTCTAAATTGGGAGACATGATGAACTCATCTGAATGATAGTGGGTCTCTACCATATAAAGACTTTTCCTTTAATTTTTTTTTTATTCAATAGTTTCCTTACTTTATATTATGTTGTACTAATAATATACAAATTTCAAAACAATTTATTAATAATGACACACCAACATTACCACATTCAAACTCTTGTATTTACATAAGAATATTTCAAAGTGATAAAAATACTATGAATAAGAGCATCAATTTTTATTTATTTTTAGATAAATATATGTCATCACAAGAGCGACGAATTAGCTATACTATCGACGAACTTTTTTCGTCGATAAAGCTAATTCGTCGCAAGAATCTTTACATTTGTCGCTCTTGCGATGATATCCTTTTCGTCGATAGTATAGCTAATTCGTCGCAAGAATCTTTACAGTCGTCTCTCTTGGGACGATATCCCTACCTTGTCGCTCTTATGACAATATCCCTACCTTGTCACTTTTACGACGATATCCCTACCTTGTCATTCTTGCGACGATATCCCTTCTTTGTCGCTCTTGTGACGACATCCCTACCTTATCGCTCTTGCGACAATTTACCTTCCTTGTTGCTCTTGTGACGATTGCCCTTCCTTGTCACTCTTGTGACGATATCCCTTCTTTGTCATGCTTGCGACGATATCCCTTATTTGTCACTCACATGACACTAATTATTGGTTGTCTTTATTGTGAAGACCAACGTTGGTTGTCGGGCTTGCGACAACTTCCTTGGGTCATCACTCTTGCGACATTTTCAGGTCCGTCACACTTTCCACGGCACGTGAGGCGACATTTGGGAGACCCAAGATTCATTGCAGCATCCACAACATAATGTCGCAAGAGCGTTTAAAGAGTCTTCACAAAATGACCCAAATTTACTAGTGCGTGTACCCGTGCGACACCCAGTTTCTTCCCGTGAGGCACTACCTAATCTGGAAGATGAGATGGGTTCCAGGTTGCAGAATCTAAGGAGAGGCTACATGAAGGTCTAAAAGTGTGAAGGTACAACATAGCTATCTATAGTAACAAAATGTATCTTATATGTTAGTATTGAAGTTGGTCTTTTGGTGATTGCTTGGGATATGGATATGGGAGATTGAGTATTTTCCCTTGAGGAACTATTGGTTGTATGGTATATGTTGCATGGCATATCTACAGAGCTACATTGTTGGTACTCTTGATTTTTATTGTTGGCACACTTTATTGGGTATATTGTTGAGTCATATCATGTATCCCTTGGTACATGTTTGAGGTTTTTTGGTTAAAGTGTGTTGCTGAAGTTATTGGTACATATTAAGGTTGCATAACAGTGAGGGTTTAATGCATGGTTGATGTAAGTGTTCACTATAAATGGTTTATGGATGTTTTTATATGTATGGAAAGTGATTAAAGAGACATAGTTGTACATGGTTTGAGTTATACACTTGTGAAAGTCGGTATGATATATATGTATTCAGATCTGATTGGTTGATGAGATTAATGTGATAGGTTGTTGGTACATGTTGTGATAGGTTATTGGTAGAGTATGTATTAGGTTGTTGATGTACATGATTGATGTGCATGGTTGGCACATGGTATGGTACATGATTGATACTTGGTATAGTTGATGCACTTGTTATGGTACATGATTGATACTTGGTATAGTTGATGCACTTGTTATGGTACATGATTGATACTTGGTATAGTTGATGAACTTGTTATGGTACATGTTTGATGATACAAGTTTGGTGCATGGTTGATGCACTTGTTATGGTACATGGTTGACGGTACAAGTTCATGTACAGGTTGATGCATTGTTGATGCACTTGTTATGGTACATGGTTGACAGTACAAGTTGAGGTACAGGTTGGTAATTGGTTCAAACACATATCTTGTGATGGTATGTGGTGATCTTGGTACATGCTTGGTAGAGGCATGTGTTGGTGATGTTGAGCATATGGTTTTAGATATTATCTTGGTGATCTTCACATGAGTTGCATGTAGATGACAGTGGATCTGGTTTCGTCGATGAGACAGTGATTGGTTGGATAGGTTGTTGTGACAGTGAATGGTTAGGCAGGTTGATGTGACAATGACAGTGATAGTGGTAGTGGCAATGATTGTGGTAGTGAAAATCACCCTACACTTATATTTCAGGGAGGTGGCACGGGGCAAGGAAAGGGGGTTGTATCCTCCTTCCAGTTGTGCCGGAGAATCATGGAGTTGGAGCTTCCTTTAGGTTGGAGCCTGAGAACTAGGTGGTTGTAGCCACCTTTCGGTTGTAGCCAGAGAACATAGGGGGTTGTAGCCTCCTTATGGTTGGAGCCAGAGAATCAAGGAGTTGTAATTTCCTTAAAGTTGGAGCCTGAGAAACCAGGGGGTTGTAGCCTCCTTCCAGTTGTAGCTAGAAAACAAGGAAGTTGGTGCATCATATGAATGTATTTCTTCTGACATATGAGAAAAGCATTTTGTGGTTTTCTCCCACATTGGGTTTCCACGTAAACTTGTGGTGTACTGTGTACTGATGTTGTTGATTCTATGATGCTTATGATTATATGCTTGTGAAATATTCAATGCATTCATAGATACTACATTGATGATGAACTAATGAACATTGTTGAATAAGTTAAAAGAATATATATTATGGTTAAAAGTGGAATAAAGTGCTCAAATTTATTCACACCCCCCCCCCCTAGTATTCCAACACTATTAATGATGAAAGGAAAATCATATTAGAACCAAAAATAATCCTCGAAACAAGGATCAAGCAGTTGTGAAATTGACCAATTACTGAGTACCTCATCAAGTGGAAAAAGCTACCAATAGAAGAGGTGACATGGCAAGATGAGTTCTTCATGCAGAAACATCCACAACTAATCAAGTGTTGAGGGAAACACTTATTTGAAGAGGAGGGGCATGTTAAGACTTAGATAAATCCCCATGTTAAGTCCTAGAAGTCGTAGACACTAAGTTATTAAATTTCAATTGTCATATCATTGTTGTCAGCTAAACCCTTTAATTGTAATTGTACCCATTGGCCTCCTATATATACGAAGGAGATCTAGTTTTAGAAACAATCTTGTCTTGTACACTTGTTTTGTTGTAAATGGAGGTTTCCCCCTTGGGGAGGCTTCACATTCATTCTTCTCTCTCATTCTCAAGGCATGGAGTTACTCCTCTCTCTCTCTTTATGTTAATTTGGGTGTTTGGTGTATAACAAAAAACCTGGCTAGAAACATAAAGAAAATCCTACTAGGAAATAAACCATCCCAAAGTAGTCCACCACTCAATAATGTCTCTAAGTCCAACCATGAAATGCACCATTATCCCACACATGACTTTATAAGATACACCGAAGGATACAAAATACCGGTCAAAAATTAAGTCTGCCATGTGCAGTGTTAGTCCTTAATTTTGTCAATGATTGTTGAACTACTCTTTTCCCTGCCCTACCCTTTCCTAGCATTGTTTTACACTCTATTTTATTCTTCTATATCCTTTAAAGTGTGCTTGAATTATCCTTTCTGAACATTTATGACATGCATTAGTGTGATTAAAGTTAGAATAAGACATTTGGGATCTTTCCATCAAGATACAAGTTCTATTTCTCATTTTAAATTTGAAATATGAAAAGAGAAAAGGCGTTACAAGAATAACGATATTCTTGCAGCGCCACGAGTAATCATTGTTTCAAATGCGCCAACTCCCAAATACTGTGTCAGTAGTTTTCTGAGATCATTGCCTAAAATCCCATATCATTTATGATTATGATTATGTCGTGTTTTCAGTTGTGTTAGTCATTCAAAGGAATTGGGTGTGTACTCCATAAGTTCGATATCAAATCACAGGTTTCGTGCCATGATTCCTAACATATGACACATGAGTCATTCAATGTATCTATGTATTATTTTATACATGTTTTGTAGGTAACGGAAATTTTCCCACAACATTCATATTTCCAGAAGTCCAAAAATTAGATCGGAACCCTAAGCACTCACAGATATATATAGGGATTAAAATCAATATCATGGCTCCTAATAAAAGTGGACAAAACACTCGTTTAGAGCCAGAAGATGTAGAATTGCTTAAGGCTTATCCTCAAATCTCACAAAAATTCATAGATGAAGGGTGGTTTAATTTTTGTTCAACACTCCAGGGTTATCATGAGCAAGTCTCCATGATGTTTGCGCAAAACTTTGATGGATTTGAAACAGTGGTGGGCAAAGTTCGGATACATGTGATAGAGCATTCGAATGGAACTACATGCAGGTTATCAGTGTATGGAGAAAGATGGTAGAAGAAGGCGATGTTGCCTGTCGAAATCATAAATCGGTTTTTACTTGCAAAACATCAAATCCCTAACTGGAGTCAGGGTATTCCACAGAATTGGATAAAGCAAGAATGGCAAATTGATTTGATGATTATTCGCAGGTACATTACATGTGAAGGGTGATTTTCCCTTGTCCACCTTTATCATATTAGATTGTTGATGCATTATAATGGTAATAGTCCTTTGTGTTTGCTTTCTTTTTACTAAAAAGATTTTCAAATATGTCTAAAAGGATACAAACTCATCCTGCAACCGTTGGTAACAATTTATTTCACCAAAGACTTATCAAAACCCTGGTTATGTATACATTGGGAGAAGTATGATGTTCTTGGGACTGGTTGCTTGAATCACTCAATCTTGAAGAACATGAATCCAAGCATAAAACCACTCTAGAAAAGAAATCGAAAAAGGTAAAGAGGGTTCCTAAAACTCATCCTTTTACAGTGAAAGAATGCTCCCCTGTAGCTAGAATAGCTCGATCCAACAAAAGGGAGTTGCATGAGACTGGGGTTTTACATAAATATTGCCCTATAGCCAGGATGACCAAAACATAGAAAAATAAATTAAAAACAGAGTCAGAGATGGAAATTCAAACTGAGATTGAGTCCTTTGTTCCAAAAGACGAGCTTGAAGATTGCAAAGGAGTCCATGTAAGAGGATCGAATAAGCAGAAGCTTAAACAATCCATACAAAAACAGCATGAACCTGTTGCAAGAGTTAAAGGTAAGAAATTGAGCAAGAAATGAAAGAGTAAACCAATAGCGAATTATCCCAGCATATCTAAAAGTAGCACAACTAATAAGATGAGGTTAAATTCAAAGGCCTTATTCCATCCTACTATTAAGAAAGAAAATGTAATTATCATTGATGATGATAAAGTGGAAAGTACATAGGAAAAGGGACAGTCACCATTGGCTTCTTCACACAAGTTGAAAAAAGTTAAATTGAAACTTGAAGAGGAACATTATAATGAACCTTTGGAGAAACAGAGAAAGGATGAGAAGGGTAAACAAATTGCAGAGCACCCAAAGAGGCACGTAACTAGGGCAACAAAAAGGCTAAGCCTAAACTATAAAGCTTTACCCAAGTCCTCTTTGAAATGAGGCCATTTGAATGTTCTTCAAGAAAATATAGAGAAAGTTGAGATCAAGCAAGAATTTGACTATTTTCTATAAACATAGGAGCTACAAGATGTTGAGATGATGTAAATATCAAAAATTGTTGAAGCAAAAGAGATTGTTGGTGGTTCATCTTCAAAATGTCATAAGTATGAATTTAGAGTTAAAAATCCCAAATTTTCCATTGACCTAGATCGACCTGCTCCAGATGAAGACTATAATGAATTCAGAGTAGAAAAAAGGGATGAAAAAGACAAGGTTAAAGAATTTAAAACCATGATTATGAAGTTGAAGCGGGAAAAGTGGATGATAGAACAGTGGAATGCAAAACAACAAGAAAAGTCGTAGAAACCTAAGAAGAACAAAGATCAACAAGCATTGCTCAAACAGGTAAGGGAGACAAACATCAAACTTTATTGGCATAATGTGGTTCTGAAAACCAAGCTAAAACAAAGAAATACCAAAGGTTCTAATTCTATTATACAGTGAAGGTTTCAAAATTTGATGCATCGTACAATTTTGACTTTTGATGAATACAACAAATTATTATGCTAAAGGTTTTGAAAAATGTTATTAAAAGCTACACAGAGGCAAAATATTTTCGAATATGTAAAGATTTTGCTCATCACAGCAGAGGTGTCTATTCTTCAAGCAAATGTTGAAGAACCAACTCAACATCAAATTCACTCTTTATTTTGTGAGATCTGAATATCTCATCAGATTAGAACTAGTCAAAATTCAAGTTAATTATCTAAAGACTAGGTTGAAGAGATCTGAATTATATGTATGAGAGGATATGTCTCCTAAGTTCTAGCTAGAAGATATGAGCTTATATAAACTGTGTCTAAAAGGTAGGATCCTTAGAAACTAATTTTTGTGTATAAAAAGGGATCTGATTGACAAAATTAAGGGATTGGTTGGGAGCCATTTGGCCATTTTCTGAGAAAAACTATGTTTCAAATTGTAAGACAAAGACTTATTTCATTCTGGTACTAAATGGAAAAGGCTATCTCATGGTTAGATTTCTATTCTTGTCTATATTTCTATCTTTTCTTACTTGAATGCATGTTAATCTTTTGCCAAGCATTTGATGTATCTTGTTTGTGAGTAAGCCAGTGAAAACTTTATTGTTTGCTTGTTCATAATCAGATATGTATTTAAGTACATTTCTCTTGTTTCTTGAATGATATTTGGTATCAAGATATTCATATGTGAGTGGACAAATTGAAAACTTACATATTTTCTTTGTCTTTCATATTACATGTGCCATCTAATTTATCAGATTGACTGCCATTTACTAAGCCATTGAGATATGAATTTGTTCTTGCATGTTAGAGATTGATATTTTTATATTGTCTTCAACCCAACCTTCAAACCATTTTCAAAACCCATACAAATCTTTATCCATAAAACCATTGCAACAACTTGATGATGCCCTAGCTTTCCCTTTAGCACTCAAGTGCAACTTTAGGGACTAACATATTTTGGCGTCGTTATCGAGGACAGAGACACGAAGTATTTTTTTCTGGGAGAACGACAAAGATCATATCTAAATCTTGATGGTGGATGACAGTTTAGACATTCATGTGTGACTGTATATTATTCGCCTGGCGACTCTTCTGTAGTAGTTCTGGCTTCTAAAAGAGAAGGTAAAGGACTTAAACCTCCTCTAACCTTATCATCATCTAAAAAGAAACAGGTGACCAAAGGAAACTCGGATCCAAAACTTGTTCCAACAATGTCTGATCCTGAAAAGTTATTAAGAAAGTCTAAAGGTACTCAAGGACAGTCTTCTTCTTCTAAAGATAAGTCCCCAGCTGTAGAAGTTGTACCTGAAATTAAAAAAAAAACCTATTGTTCAACCTTCAGTTGTATCTTTTCCTTCAACTATTTCTTAATTGAATTTAGAACAATGGAAATTATTCTCTGAGCTTATCGAAGAAGAACAAACAAACACCTTATCTATAGTTGGAGCTTTGAGAGATTTTACCAGAGATACTAAAAGTGAGCCTGGTCAAATTTTATCTTCATCACCTCAGTCCAGTTCTTATGAACAAGCTAAACCACAATTTCGAACCTTTGACAATACTTTATTTCTTGAACCTTCTTCCCATCTTAATTTAGAAAAGAAACCTTTGATCTCATCATTTGAAGATCATAAACCTACATCAACTCAACCAAGTTCTTCTACCCAAGGGACTGTTTTCCCTTGTACATCTCAAATTTTATCTCTTCCTAAAATTCAAATAGCAGTTGTGACAAATATGGTTGTAAACAGAATGGATGCAATTGTTGCGGCAAGATATGCATCGTTGATTCTACCACAAATATTGTATGCTTTCCCACCAAATGATTATATGAAGTATTTGACAAAATTTAATGGAGAGGGAGAGGTCATTGTTGAAGACCACGTGAATTCTTTCTACAATTTTGTAAATAATTTTAATCTGGAGCATGTAGATGTTTGGATGAGACTTTTTGTGCAAAGTTTAGATGGAGAAGCAAGGAAATGGTTTGGAAGTCTCCCTCCTAATTCTATTGTTGATATTGATACACTAGATGATATCGTTTTAAGACATTGGGGAGATTAAAAATATTACTTGTATTATATCACTGAATTTGGTGCTTTGAAAAGGAAACAAGGAGAATCTGTATCAGATTTCACTAAACGATTCAATAAAATGTATAGTATGATTCCAGACGAAATTAAACCCACTAAAACATCTGCCAAAATTACTTTTGCCAATGCTTTTGATGTTGAGTTTTCTCTTTTGTTGAGAGAAAGAAGGTCTGTCACTTTGATTTTAATACAGGAAGTAGCCATTGAAGTAGAATCCAATATATTGGCAGCAGATAGGTTGAAATCAAAGAATGATAGAGACAAGAAAAAACAGAAAGAAGAACTTTCGTCTTCTTCTCATACAACATCTGATTCAAAGATGTTGAAAACCTTAACATCTGAAATGGATAGAATTAACATGGAAACAAAGAAACCTGGAAGACCTACACAAGAGGGTGGATATAGAAATTCCAATCAGTTCAGAAGGCCTAACAATGTTCCTCAAATTATGCAAAGCGAAAGAAGAAATTAAGAGGATCAAAGAGTTTTGCCTCCTTTTCAAAACAATGCAGTAGAAGAAGTTGAAGAAATTGATGATACTGAGGAAGATTCAACAGTTCATTTACATGATACAGAATTACCTCCCACTCATGTGACACAACCAGAATATGAAAATTCCCTTAGATTGAATTAGTTTGAGGAAGAAGATGCTGAAGATATTTCTTAGAGTACTGAACCCAAAAAAAAAAGTATGATCTTAGATCCAGAGCAAGTGGATCAAAAGTAGACACCTGTATTCAAGCAAAAAAGACAAATGCTCCAATAAAGCCAGGATCCAGTAAAGAAACATGGGCTAAAATTGATCAGCAACAAAAACAACATGTCAAGGTTAGTACTACAAAGGTAAAGGAATCTGAGAAGCATGTTCCTTCTTTTAGTTTGGAGAATGAAATCAATAAGATCAAAATCCATATACCTCTGGTAGAATTAATGAAAACTGATCCTTTTAGAAAATCAGTTTAGAAATCTCTACAATATCTTGCTCATGTTACTTTTTTATATACCATAAATCTTTAAGATGAAAATCCAGCTATAACTATTGGGCCACATATTGAAGATAGATCGTATGCCTCTCCTCCTTTCTACATATCCTTGAATATTCATGAAAAAATATTGCATAATTGTCTAATGGATTCAGGATCATCACACAATGTCATGCCAAAGGTAGTTATGGATGAGCTAGGGTTGGATATCACTAAGCCTCATCTAGACTTGTATTCTTTTGACTCCAGAAAGGTTAAGTGTTTAGGATTCATTAAAGACATGGTTGTCACTTTATCTCAATTACCTATGAAAAGTGTAGTTTTGGATGTGATAGTGGTTGATATACCTCCTAAGTTTGGGATGCTATTATCTAGGTCATGGGATAAGAAAGTAGGGGGGACACTACAAAGGGATCTTAGTTATGCCACTATACCAGTATTTGGTGAAGAACATTGAAGACTGTACAGGGAAGTTAGATTGGCTTACCTAGTCAATGATCATGAAAATCCTAGTAATTATCCTATATATGCAGTTGAAGATGAACTTGTTTCTTCAATTTTTCACATTAGTGATAAGACAACTGAAGCATCAGTGAGAAAAGTTACACCTGCAAAAGAGAAAAATATAGAAAATTAAGTGTGGAAAATGTTCTTTGATGGTTCTTTTTCCAAAGAAGGCTCTGGGGATGGAATTGTTCTCATCTCTCCTTCCAAAGAAGTCATTCCTCTGTCATACAAGTTGGCATTTGATACACCAAACAATATCAATGAATATGAGGCTATTTTGTTGGGATTGAAAGCAGCTAAGGATATGGGCATTGATAAAATTTCAGTTTTTTGAGATTCAAAGTTAATCATTCATCAACTCAAGAATATCTACCATGCCAAACAACAAAGTTTAAAGCAATACATAAATGAGGTATGGGATTTTATTGAGAATTTCTTTATGGCTTTCAATATCAGTTTTATACAGAGAAATTTGAATCAACGGGAAGATTCTCTAGCTTTGGCAGCTAGTAATTTCAAAACTCCAATACTTCCAAACTTAAGATTTGAATTTGAGGTAAGGCACGAACCTTCTATACCAGACAATATAAAAAATTGGCAAGTTTTTAAAGATGATCAAGAGATTAAAATATTTTTAGAGACAATTGATGAATTTTCTGCCATTTTCATAGATCAAGAAAATGAAAATGATGATATAGAAGTTCATTATGTTGATATTCTTCAAAACAACATTGCTAGCCATAAAATTATTGAGTTAAAAAACAGGTATTTTCCAAAGGGCCTAGTTCCCCTTGAGAGATTATTTGATCATAATGACGTGTCTAAAAGGTTTGTTATTCAAACAAAAGAGGAAGAAGTGGTAGATTGTGATATCAATTCTTATTCAAATCCAAGGATGGTGAAGTTATCCAAGAAATTACCAAATGAACAGAGGGACACGTATGTAAGTTTGATGAAATAGTTTGTTGATGTTTTTGCTTGGTCTTATGAAGACCTTAAGGTTTTTGATACGAAGATTATGCAGCATAGGATTCCTTTGAAGCCTTGATCCAAACCTTTTAAGCAGAAAACAAGATAATTCAATCCATTGTTGCTACCTATAATTGAAAAAGAGTTGAAAAGATTGTTGAATGCTAAAATTATAGTACCATTGAGATACTCAAAATGGGTGGTAAATTTAGTACCTCCCAAGAAAAAGAATGGAGAAATAAGGTTGTGTGTAGACTTTAGAAATCTGAACAGGTGTTCTCTGAAGGACAATTATCCATTACCTAAAATGGATCATATTTTACAAAGAGTTGTAGGGGCTCAAAGGATATCCATGCTTGATGGATATTCAAGTTATAATAAGATATCAGTGATGGAAGAAGATAAAAATAAGACAACTTTTACTACTCACTGGGGCACCTTCATGCATGAAAAAATGCCCTTTGGAATCATGAATGTCGGAGCAACATTCTAGAGAGCCATGGACATTGCATTCATTGGTGAGAAAGACAAATTCATGGTAATCTACCTTGATGACATTACTGTTTTTTCAACATCTAATGATGAGCACTTACAACATCTTAAGAAGACATTTGAAAAGTGCAGAAGGTAAGGTATATCATTAAACCCTAAGAAGTATAGTTTTGCCATGGAAGAAGGTAAACTCTTAGGACATATTGTTTCACTAGAAGGAATCAAGATAGATCTTGAAAGGGTAAAGGCCATCCAAAAGATAGACATTTCAAGGAATAAGGAATCTATCCAATTCTTCATAGGCAAAATCAATTTTTTAAGAAGATTTATACACAATTTTGCAGAAATCATCAAGCTTATTACTAATATGTTGAAGAAAGATGAAAAAATCAAATGGATACCTAAGGAAAAGGAATAATTTGAAAAGATTAAGAAAGATTTGATTAAATCTCTTGTCCTCGTCAGTCCAAATTACTCTAAAGAGTTTATGATTTTTTCATTTGCATCTGAAGATACCATTTTTGTTGTTCTCTTGCAAAGAAATGATGAAGGGTATGAACAACCTATCTCTTTCTTCAATAAGACTCTAAGGGATTCAAAATTAAAATATGATATCATGGAGAAACAGACCTACGCTCTGGTGAAAGCATTAAAGTCTTTTACACTGTATGTTCTACATTCTGAGATCATTGCATATGTTCCAAGTAGTGTTGTCAAGGAAATTATAGTTCAACCAGATAGTGAAGGAAAAAGGGGAAGATGATAACCAAGATTATGGAATATAACATGCTCATAAATCCTACTAAATTGATTAAAGGACATGGTCTTGCTAAATTACTGACATAATCAAATTGTAAAGTAATTGGATTGCATTATATCTCCAACATATCAATTACTTCAGTATTACAGGTTGAAGAAATCGGTTCATAGGTAAACAACAAATATCTTTCTTCACCATGGTATAAAGATATTCTTCATTTTCTACAAAGTCTTCAATCTCCTCTTGATTTAAAAAAATCTAAATTCAAATCTTTTAAACTTAAATTTGTGAATTATTGCATTATCAATCAATTTTTGTTTTGGAGAGATCTTAATGGAATTCTACTAAGATGTGTTGATGAGGAGGAAGCAAAACATATTTTTAATTATTTACACAAAGGATTTTGTGGGGGACATCATCATTGGAAAGTCACCATTTTTAAAATACTAAGATCAGGTTATTACTGGCATGTATTGTTCTCTAATGTGTTTACTCGGGTCAGGGCATGTAAACAATGCCAAATGTTTGCAGGAAAACAGAAACTAATGTCTATGCCTCTGAAACACATCATTGCTCATGGACCTTTTCAACAGTGGGGCCTGGATTTCAATGGAGAAATTCATCCTCCATATTCTGGACGACATAAACGGATACTCACAGCCACAGATTACTTTACTAAATGGATTGAAGCAATCCCAACACGAAATGCAATAGATAAGGTAATCATGAATTTTCTTGAAGGAAATTTTTTCTTGAGAAT
The DNA here is from genome assembly GCA_009831015.1 of Picea engelmannii. Taxonomy (NCBI): domain Eukaryota; kingdom Viridiplantae; phylum Streptophyta; class Pinopsida; order Pinales; family Pinaceae; genus Picea; species Picea engelmannii. The sequence goes on along the minus strand of ML836601.1, from coordinate 29,149 downwards.
TGGGTGTCCTAGGAAGCTAATTATTGATAATTCCCAAGCCTTCAATTCTAATTCAATGGTTGAGTTTTGTAATAAATACAACATCAAGTTGGTTCACTCCACTCCTTACTATCCTCGAGGAAATGGATTAGCAGAATCCTCCAATAATAATCTTATAAAGATCATTAAAAAATTGCTCATAGAGAATAAGAGATAATGGGATTCAAATTTGAAATTTTCCTTATGGGATGATTGAATCGGTACTAAGAAATATATTGGAACTTCACATTTTCAAATGGTTTATGGAACAAAGGTTGTATTTCCAACACAACTCGGTTTACCTATTCTCAAATTTTTGCAAGAAGAGTTAGAAGAGCCCAATGATATTCAAAAAAGAATTTTCCAGATCATAGAAGTTCAACAGAATAGAGAAAGGCTTAATTAGGAAGCTATCATTTATCAAAACAAGGTCAAGGCAACTTTTGATAAGAAGACTAAAAAGGATATTTTTCAAGAAGGAGATCTTGTGTTGAGGTGGGATGCTAGGAGAGAGGACAAGTCTAAGCATGGTAAGTTTGATAATTTATGGTATGGTCCTTTCAAAATAGCTAAGGTCATGAATAATAATACTTTCCTCTTACACAATTTGGATGATAGTGAAATCTTGGGAGACACGGTGAATGGGCGGTTTCTAAAACACTACTTCTTTTAAACCAACCAAGTTTTCCATTTTGTACATAATGTTTGGCTTTGTTTTGGTGTGATTAGTTTATTGATTCAAATAAGACTCCATAAGCCCAATGGAAGCACTACTCTACAGCTTTTGGGTTTTTATTTTTTGGATTACAGAATAAATGGATGTCAGAGCAGGGAAACAAATTATAGTGAAATTTTTATGATGATTAGGGAGATAAAGGCATTGGTCAACAGGTTCTTAAAGTTTCACCATGAAACATTATCCCCGGAAGGAGCC
>ML836601.1:15586-27375 GCA_009831015.1 Picea engelmannii | reverse complement strand
ATTCTAGAGGAGGAATCTTCTAGAAGTAGAACCTTCTAAGAAGTCCTCTTACATTTATTATATCTAATTACCCATTTATTATATCTAACTACCATAGTGGGCCTTATTTAATAATATAGTGGACCTAATCCACCTTACATTGAGTGACCTCCACTATTATCACTATGGGCCCTCTACCCGCCCCCCCTCACTACCTCTCTAGCTATCTTACATTCCATCCCCCTTATGAAAGCGTTGTCCTCAGCGCTTGATGTACAACCATATATCAGGGTCCCATGGATAAGTGTGGACCATAGTGATGAAGTAGACTAGAGAACCAAGGTCCCATTGAGAAATGGTAGCCACCATGATGAAGTAGTCCAACCGCCATTGTAAACCAGGGTCCCATGTCCAATTTCTCATGTGAACCCCACATGGAAGATATCGGCACCCAATAATCAACTGAAAATGATGCTCCCAATACTGACACATATCATGTGGATCCAAATAAGAATATCCATCCACATAGTGGGAGATAATCAAATATGAATCTAGAAGGAACAATACCATTGTAGAATATGCAGGCTATACACTGGTAACTAGTTCATGATGTGGGACATTGGTTTTCTCTACAGAAGGTGGAGTAGAGTCATCAAGTAAAATATGAAAGTGGTTGTCATCCCAGAAATGACAACTATCCATATACCAATCATCATAATCGGCCTCAAAATCATACCAAGCATATATTTCTTGATTATATACATCCCTGATATCCGTCATAAGAAATCTCTCATGCATGCTATCCAATGAATCTTGAATACTACGAAAACTATCATTGGGGCCATCTGCAAGGTCATGCAATCTAGCATCCAATGTGTCATAGAATTGAGATTTGAATGCTTCAGTAATTTGTAGAATTTCTTTAAGGGTTTGAGATAAAATAGCCATCCGAGCACCCTATGAACTCTTCAATCCCACAACCATCATGAAAAAACCAAAAAAATAAAACAATAAGTTACAGCAGAAAATCGTGGCTTTTTCTGGAAAAACCCTAAAAAACTGTTGAATTTAAAATGTTCATAACTTCACTTCCCGGACTCCGTTTCGACTGATTTTTTTTTTTAAATTGGGTGAAATTGTGAGAGGAACTCATATATTTAATTAGTTTGGGCAAATTCGGCCTTCAGATTCTACATAAATAAATAAATAAATCCCACCGTCGTCCACGGAAAAAACCCTGAAAAATTGCAAATTTTAAAACTTCAATATCTTGACTTCCTGGACTCCGTTTCAAACGATTTGTTTTTTTTAATTGGGTGTTTTGCTGAGAGGAACTCAGATATACAACCTGTTTCTGTAAATTTTGCACAAAATTATAACGAAAATTTATGGAATGTCGCGGTCGTCTTTTTTCTTCTCCGAAAAAAAAAATCTACAAAAATAAAAAATATTTGTCCACAATGTCTGCCAAGGAAAGTGCTCTGATACCACTTGTTAAGAATCAAAGAACTGAATACAAAATCACCTCAATAGATATACAAGAACAATATGCAAAATCTATTTTATTACTATCAAACCCTTGAGGTAGGCAAAACACCATACAATGGATCCTATTATGGAAGGGATCCTCCCTTGTTCACTTGCCTCTTCGAGGAGGCTTCCTCCTATTGAAATACTGCTCCAATACAATAATTCTCTTCATATCCCATTACATTGCTTGAACCCCTTTATATAGTTCTACCATCACCTGAGAACATTTCAGAGGATGAATCTTCTAGAAGTAGAACCTTCTAAGAAGTCCTCTTACATTTATTATATCTAACTACCATAGTGGGTCTTATTTAATAATATAGTGGACCTATTCCACCTTACATTGAATGACCNCTAGCTACCTTACATTATTTTACACTCTATTTTCTTCTTCTATATAATTTAAAGTGTGTTTGCATTATCCTTTCTGAACATTTTATGACCTGCATTAGTGTGACTAAAGTTAGAATAAGACATTTAGGATCTTTCCATCGAGATACAAGTCTTATATCTCATTTTAAATTTGAAATATGAAAAGAGAAAAGGCGCTACAAGAATAATGGTATTCTTGTAGCGCTAGGAGTAATCATTGTTTCAAATGCTCCAGCTCCTAAAGATCGTGTCAGCACTTGTCCGAGATCATTTCCTAAAATCCCATATCATTTATGATTATGATCAACTCGTGTTTTCAGTTGTGTAGTCATTCAAAGGAATTGGGTGTGTGTTCCATAACTTTGATATCAAATCATAAGTTTTATGCCATGATTCCTAACATATTACACATAAGTCATTCAGTGTATCTATGTATTAGTTTATACATGTTTTGCAGGTAACGCAAATTTTCCCCAAAACATCCATATTTCCAGAAGTCCCAAAATTAGATCGGAACACTGAGCACTTACAGATCTACATGGATTAAAATAAATATCATGGCTCCTAAGAAAAGTGGACAAATCACTCGTTTAGAGCCAAACAATGTAGAATTGCTTGAGGCTTATCCTCAAATCTTGCAGAAGTTCAAAGATGCAGGGTGATTTAATTTATGTTCTACACTCCAGGGTTATCATGAGAAAGTCTTCATGATGTTTGTGCAAAACTTTGATGGATTTGAGACAGTGGTGGACAAATTTATGATACATGTGACAGAGCATTCAATTGGGACTGCATGTAGGTTATCAGTGTATGAAGAAAGATGGTGGAAGAAGGAGATGTTGCCTGTCGAAATCATAAATCAGTTTTTTTTTCTTCCAGAACATCAAAGCCCTAATTGGAGTCAGGGTATTCCATAGAATTGGATGAAGAAAGAATGACAGACTGCTTTGATGATTATCCACGGGTACATTACATGTGAAGGGCAATTTTCCCTTGTCCACCTTTATCATATTAGGTTGTTGATGCATTTGAATGGCAATAGTGCTTTGTGTTTTCCTTTCTTTTTATTAAAACGCTTGTCAAAGATGTCTAAAAGGATACAAACTCATCTTGCAACCATTGATAAGAGTTTATTTCACCAAATACTTATCAAAACCTTGGTTATGTATGTGTTGGGAGAAGTCCAATGTTCTTGGGAATGGTTGCTTGAATCACTCAATCTTGAAGAACATGAATCCAAGCATAAAACCACTCTAGAACATAAATCCAAAAAGGTAAAGAGGATTCCTAAAACTCATGTTGTTACAGTGAAAGAAAGTTCCCTTGTAGCTAGAATAACCCGATCCAGCAAAAGGAAGTTGTAGTCACAGCAAGAGACTAAGGTTTTACATAAAGCTTGCCCTGTAGCCAAGATGATCAAAACACAAAAAAAGAAATTAAAAACAGAGTCAGAGATGGAAATTCAAACTTAGATTGAGTCCCATGTTCCAAAAGATGAGCCTAAATAATGCAAAAGAGTCCATGTCAAAGGATTGAATAAGCAGAAGCTTAAAATAGTCCATACAAAAACAAGATGAACCTGTTGCGGGAGTTAAAGGTAAGAAATAGAGCAAGAAAGGAAAGAGTAAACCAGTAGTGAATTATCCTAGCAAATCTAAATCCAAGGAAACCAATAAGTTGAGGTTAAATTCAAAGGCCATATTCCATCCTGCTATTAAGAAAGAAAATGTAATTATCATTTATGTTGATACAGTGGAAAGTATAGAGGAGGAAAAGGGACAGTCACCAGTGACTTCTTCATACAAGTTGAAAAAAGTTAAATTGGAGCCTGAAGAGGAACATTATAATGAACCCGTGGAGAAACTTAGAAAGGATGAGAATGGTAAATAAATTGCAGAGCACCCAATGAGGCATGTAACTAGGGCAACAAAAAAGCTACGTCTAAACTCTAAATCTTTACCCAATTCCTCTTTGAAACAAGGCCATTTGACTGTTCTTGAAGGCAATCTAGAGAAAATTGAGATCAAGCAAGAATTTCACTATTTTCCAGAGAGGGAGGAGCTACAGGATGTTCAGGAGATGCAAATATCTAAAAGTGTTGAAGCAGAAGAGATTGTTGGTGGTTCATCTTCAAAAAGTCATAAGTATGAATTTAGAGTTAAAAATCCCAAATTTTCCATCGACCTAAATCGACATGCTCCAGATGAAGACTATATTGAATTCAGAATAGAAAAAAGGCATGAAAAAGACAGGGTTAAAGAATTGCAAACCGTGATTATGAAGTTGAAGTAGAAAAAGTGGATGATAGAACAATGGAATGCCAAACAACAAGAAAAGTTGCAGAAACTTAAGAAGAAGAACAAAGAACAACAAACATTGGTCAAAGAGGTAAGGGAGACAAACAACAAACTCTATTGGCATAATTTGGTTTTGAAAACCAAGTTGAAACAAAGAAAGACCAAAGGTTCTACTTCTATTATACAGTGAAGGTTTCAAAATTTGAGGCATCATACAATTTTGACTTTTGATGAATACAAGGAATACCTATGCTAAAGGTTTTGAAAAATGTTATTAAAAGCTACACATAGGCATAATATTTTTGAATATGTAAAGATTTTGCTCGTCACAACATGGGTGTCTATTCTTCAGGCCAATCTTGAAGGACCAGCTTAGCATCAGATTCACTCATTATTTTGTGAGATTTGAATATCTCAAACTAGTCAAAATTAAAGTTAATTATCTAAAGACTAGGTTGAATAGATCTGAATTATATGTATGAGAGGATATTTCTCCTAAGTTATGGCTAGAAGATAGGAGCTTATCGAAACTGTATCTAAAAAGTTGGATCTTTAGAAACTAATTGTTGTGTATAAAAATGGATCTAATTGACAGAATTAAGGGATTGGTTGGGAGCCATTGGCCATTTTTGAGAAACACTTTGTTTCAAATTGTAAGACAAAGACTTATTTCACTCTGGTACTAAATGGAAAAGACTATTTGATGGTTAGATTTCTATTATTTTATATATTTCTATCTTTTTCTATCTTTTCTATCTTTTCTATCTTTTCTATTCATATTTTGCCAAGCATTTGATGTATCTTGTTTGTGAGTAAGCCAATGAAAACTTTATTGTTTGCATGTTCATAATCAAATGTGTATTTAAGTACATTTATCTTATCTCTTGAATGATATTTGGGATCAAGATCTTCATATGTGAGTGGACAAATTGAAAACTTACATATTTTCTCTATCTTTTGTATTACATCTGCCATCTAATTTATCAGATTGATTGCCATTTACTAAGCTATTGAGATATGAATTTGTTCTTGCATGTTAGAGATTGATATTTTTATGTTGTCTTTAACCCAACATTCAAACCATTTTCAAAACCCATACAAATATTTATCCATAAAGCCATTGCAATAACTTGGTGATGCTCTAGCTTGCCCTTTAGCAGTCAAGTGCAACTTTAGGGACTAACATGTAGGATGGGTGAACAAGTCCCATCGTATATCATTCGCTCATTTGATATCATGTGACAGTGGAGGTACAATGACACTTGTTGTTCATTGAATTTATGACATGTCTCCATGTCTATTAACATGCAAATAAAGTTAAGGTATGGATTCATAAAACATGCCCCCATTTTTTTGAAGATTCCCAACATTTTGCATGGTTACTTCATTGGCTAGAGCGTCACCTTATCGATTGTCCTCCCTTAGAACATTGAAGAAGGTGACCTTCTGGAATATAGGAACCTCCTTTTGAATCCTTGTTATTAGAGATACTATCTTAGTATCGATAGGAGTCTTCTTTTAGGTCATTAAGTTGATTATTATACTAGAGTAGCCAATGACAATCGGAGTCCATACTTAGTCTACATTAACTTAAAGTAGACCCTGAAGGTGGGCATATTCCTTAGCCTGATTATTTTTGGAAGTCTGTAAACCCCATACATAAGTCGTTTCTATTTGTAATTCAAGATGAAGAAAAATCCCTCCCATGCTTGCCACCCCTTACATATTTAATAATTAAATATTTACGAACATTATGAATTACTTGGGCATCAAAAATAACCTTGGAGGGAAAGCAATGTCTAAAGTGGTTTGCACACAAGAAAGGACTCCCCCTTTTTAACATCGTCATTATCTCCATATTCTTCTTCATTATTTTTGAAGATGGAGGATTCATTATCTTTAATATTCAATATCGGTCCTCTCTTCTCCAAGCCACCATGTTCTAGGCTATTAGGCTATTGAACTTCATCCTTTGAATACTTGCAGACGATCTAGCTCTTAAATTCAACCCTATTTTTCATATGATCCTCACAATTTATATCTAAATCATAATGTCTTAAAGACTCCATGGTTTGAAGTTCCAAATCCTCAAGGTATTTTGGAATTTCCCAAAACTATCAATGATAAGACAAACAATTTGGAAATGAATGTTATAAAAACAATTATTGTATTATTGTTTCATCCAAACCATGACACAAGCATTTCATCAACACATTTTTTTCCAAAAGTAATTTGTCTTAGATGAACTAAAGGGAGAAGGTAATGTTCTCTACAAAATAATACACTATAATATGTATCTACTCCATCTCAAAGTACCAACATGCTTTCCCCTTTAGAAATCATTTGATTTTTTCAACAAAATAGTTAGGGTACACATCTTCCAACAAGTATAAGTTCAAAGAAAAAAAATTCATTCATAGTATAACAATTATTTTCATGATTTTTCCTTCCAAACTAGGGGTTACCATAGTTTTACAAGGTTGTCATTAATAGTTGTGTTTCCCATTAGGGGCATGCCTACAAATGATAAAATACCATTGCATAAACCACATATAACACTAAGTGAAACTAGTTAGTTTGGGGAAACTTGATGACTTGACAACAAATATAGTTGTTGATAATATGGCCCCAATTGAAAGTAGTGTTGTGTTGTGCCATATAGTCTCCCACCTAAACCATGAACCATAAATGTATTTGGTGTTGGCCTCTTGAATATTTTATAGAGAAGACAAGCAATCTTGTCAAAATGACAAAGAATATGCAAATTGGGCCCATGGGTATTGGAACATGGTAAGTCTATAAATACATTGCACTCCAAGATTATATTATGTTTAAAGTTATTTTCAAATATTCAATTTTCCGATGTAAACAAAGAGGAAAAGTATCCACATTTTTATTGAGAAATCCCCTAACACTCTAACTAACAATTCACTAATGTTAACAATTGATCTGTTAGATAGAATATTATGTATAGACATATCTTTGTTTTTTAAATTCAAAGAATTTGTGTCATTGTAATTAACACATGCACAAGATATCTATACCAAACACAACCTTAAACAATCTATAAAATTAAATAAATATGATAAAACTCAAAACATAAATTATTTATATTAAATTTACAATTTAACACAATGTATTTGTAACAGTTTATTCTTGATAAATAAAATATTTCAATGTCTGGGAAGGATGGATTTGCGGTTTCGGTGGTTCTGCGCGGACTCGGTGGTAGGATCAAGGTTAAGGTCTAGTCTTTGCATCAGGGAACAATGAGGGCACATAGCCTATCTGACGCTCTCTTTTTTTTATGATCGATATTGATATCTCCTAGGTTCTGGACAATCTCTTTTATGGAAGTCAAGCTTTGGATTTCAGGGAAGATTTGATCCCATCAAATGGGATCTTTTACTCCAATTGTCATTTTATTCTTCGTCAGCATAACATAAGGGCTCTTGCCTTGGGGGAATCTAAATCCTTGATCATGCCAGGTTGTATGAAAGAGGGTTGGGGCCCCTTTGATGCCCCCTCTATCCCTTGCGTGGCAACGTCATCCTCGATCCTGGTGGTAGATCCATTCCCTCGACCTTCATAGTTCCTTAACTTCATGTTTCCATCCATAGCCACCAAGGAGGCCAACCATCAAGTGGATTTTACTCTTGGTTTAAACACATCATCCCCTCTCTCTAGTCTCAATTTCCCCCTCCATACACTAAGTCCCTCAAATTAATCCCCAACGCTAAATTATCTGGAGAAGTTTCTAGTAGCAAGGAGGAATTGCAGTGCACAGAGGCTCCTTGAAGATCCAAGAAGTGTATTCGAGCCAGGGGTGAGAATGCATCCATGGTGGTTGGAAAGGATGTGCACTTGGATGAATTTCTAGGGATTCTAGATAAGGTGTTCTCTGCTATGGATAAGGTGGTCTCTACAAATTCCTTGAAATCTTTGGGATTCTAATTATACTTCCTCATTGGGATACGTGCCAAGTTTCCACATTTTGGTCCATTGTTGCCTCTATTTTAAACTATGTTCATAGGATGATGTGAATCTTGGTCTTCTGGAACAAACCATCCATGAAAGTCATAGGTAATAAATTGGGAAGATTCGATGATCTAGAGTAAGGTTACGAGTTAAAGGAGGACATGCATTGGGTGTGATTTCAGGTGGAAGTAGACCTATGGGAAGGCCTAGTTGGCGAACTTAACTTGATCTATGGTGAAAAATCATGGAATCAGTGTGTGGATTACTAGAGTTTGTCATTTTGATGTTATGGTTGTCGTGAAGTAGGTCATCTGCAAGCACAATCCAATAAGGTGAAGCCAGAAGGTGAGCGGAAAAAAAAAAAAAAAAAAAGACATGGGTTCGGAAATCAAAGGAAGTGGAGGGGGCTAGGTTGCAAAGTAGCTCGGGGGTAATTTTGGTTGTGAAAGAGGACCTCCTTTTGACAATGAGTGCTTCCCCAAAAGACGCAAATGTGACAGTGTTGGATGCTTCAAAGTCTCTTCCTAGTAAGCTTACGCAATGCCTCAAATGACCCTCCTCTTCTTTTCATGCATCATTACAGTTAGTGGTTTTAAAATAAATTCTCTTTCCCCATCTCCTATCCCCTCCTGGGTAGCCTCTCCCTAGAGTTTTAACCCACCTATTTCAGAATCCCAACTCTAAAACAAGGCTACAGGTTTGAAGGTCTCTCCGTCCAATTCTGATGTAGTTGACAAAAGGGTGTCTAGCCATATATCTATGTCTGATGGAGGTGAAGTTAATTCTCCTAAGTATACACCCTAAGTTCATGGGCTAGGAAAAATGAGGATTCGTTTGTGCAAGGGGGATTATCTCCTGACCTATCCCCTCCAAATCCCATTGAAAGGAAATCCTTCATCTCGAAGGCACAACAAAAAGCGGTTCAAGACATTAAAAAGGAAAGAAATATATTATTGTAAGGTCCCTTCGAGTAGGGAAATCCCTCAAATGGGTTCCACCATGATCGTTCTCTCCTTAAATGCTAGAGGGGTATCCCCCCCCATAAAACACTAGCCCTCAAAAGGTTGATCCAGAGCCTCAATCCATATATTATTTTAATCTAGGAGACTATGGTGGAAGGTGGTCGTGCAAAAGTTTTTTTTGAATATTGGATTAAACATTGGTCTCTTTGTTATTTGGATGCAAAAGGACAATCTAGAGGTCTGCTTATTGGTTGGAGCCCAAACTTTATATCACTCTCTGAGTCATACCATAAATCCATTACTTTGGTTCAACTGGAAGCCCTAAATCTTGGCATCAAACTCTTGGTGTTGAATATTTACAGTCCTTACTTCGATCGAATCCCCTTTTGGGAAGGTCTCTCTGAATCTAAGGTGTTGGAAGACCCCTACACTATAGAGGGAGGTGATTTAAACCTCACCTTGTCCCCAAGGGAAGTATGGGAGGGAAATTCCATACCATACTATCAAAGTTGTTTTTTTCATGTTTCTTTGAAAAACATAGTTTGGTGGATGTGGAACCAGTGAAGTTGGTTCCTACTTGGAAAAAATTTCGAGTTAGTGAAGCAACCATCTAAAAAAAACTAGATCGTTTTCTGGTGTTGGAAGATTTAATAGAAGGTCCATTTAATATTAAGTCATCGGTCACCTCTGGTGACATTTCTGATAACCTTCCCGACATGTTCCAAATGGTCGTAGGGCGAGAGAAGCTTCCCGACCCTTTCAAATTTAATTATAATTGGCTTCTTGAGGAGGACTATAAAAACTTGGTATCATAGATATGGGTTCATTTGATGCCTAACTCTCCTTCCTCCTTCATGAGATAGATGGTTGATAACCTTATGTGCATCAAGACAATTTTGAAACACTTGTTCCATTCCTATAAGGAAAAAAATTAAACAACCTTGAAGGAGGTTGAATTAGAGATAGATAAGATACACCCAGTCTTAGTTGTGGGATCTCTCTCTATACCAAATCTTATAAAATTCTGATGTTTGGAAGGTATTAGACACTCTATTTTAGAGAATAAAGAAATCGCTTGGCATTTAAAGAGTCGTGCCATCTAGTTAAAAGAAGGGGACAACAACTCAAATTATTCCATCACTATGCAAATCAATGGAAAAACTTAAACATGATATGGGATATGAAAACGAAGGACAAAGAGTGGGTTCATTCATTCAAATACGTGGCAAGTGAAGTTGTTTGACATTTCCAAAATCTGATCATGGAAAATAGGGGTAACATGATCTAGGAAATTCTAGATGTTCGTGGTAAAATTCCATCAGTGTTCATGGAGGAGATGAACTTGGCTCTGGAAGAAATAGTTTTTGAACCCAAAGTTTTAACTACGTTATCTTCAATGAAAAAAGGTAAGATCCTAGGCCCTGATTGTTTCACTATGAATTTTTTCATCGGTTTCTACAAATTGTTAAAGGAAGACTTGTTAATGGTTGTAAGAGGGTCACAGAAATCAAGAAAGATGCTTGGAGCTTTGAACTCCACTTTCCTCACCTCATCCCCCAAAAAAAAGATGCCAAAACTTCCAATGACTATCGTCCCATATCATGTTGTAATGTGTTCTATAAACTAGTGGCTAAGGTACTTTCATTAAGGCTCAAACCTATTTTGAGTGAAGAGATAACCAAAGAACAATTCAAATTCTTGTGTCGAAGACAAATCCATGATGTTATTTTAATAGCACAAGATGTTATGCACTAGGTCAAACTAACAAATAAGCTTGCAACGATCCTAAAGTTGGGCCTCTCAAAACCCTACGACCGTATAAATTGGACTTTCTTAAGGTTAGTCCTAATAAAAATGGGAATGCATGTATCCTCTATAAATTGGATTATCGGACGTATATAATCCGCCTTGTTCACTGTTCTGATTAATGGCTCCCCTTCCAATTTTTTCCAGTCCTCTAGGGGACTCAGAAAAGCGTGTCCCTTATCTCCCTTCCTATTTCTCATTATAGTAAACTCCCTAAGTAGGTTGATTTGTGAAGTTAGATCCAAAGGAAATTTCAGAGGAGTCAAGATCATTGATCAAGTGTCGATAACCCACTTGCTCTTTGTGGATGATGTGCTTTGTCTATCCCAAGGTGTGGAGCGAGATTTCTCTACGTTAAAAAATATATTGGACATGTTTTGTAAAGCACCAAGCCTGGAAATCAATCATGAGAAGTCAAGTATTTTACCGTGCAACTTATCAACCTCCTCTGTTCACAGGTTAGCAAGGTTGCTCCCCTTCTCATGCAAGGAGTTGGACTCATGTTTCAAATAACTAGGTTTATTCTTAAAGACAAATGGGTATAGATACGCAAGCTAGCTTTGGATGTATAAAAAAATGGAAGCCTGAATATTGCTTTTGGTTAACAAGTTTCTCTCAAGAGGGGGGCGTCTAAATCTGATCAAATCAGTTCTCGAAAGCATTCTTGTGTACTAGACGTCCGTTGCTATGGTGCCAAAAAGCATCCTTACCAAAATTAGGAATATGTGATTTCAATTCTTATGGGCGAGTTCGAGACCCTCAGGAGGTATCCCTCTTGTAAATTGGTGTCGTGTAGCCTTCCCTAAAAATTTTGGTGGGTGGGGATTAAAAATATTTATTTGTTCTCACTCTTTTTAGAAAAAAA
>ML836601.1:0-15486 GCA_009831015.1 Picea engelmannii | reverse complement strand
AAACAATTGTTTATTATTTTGTTTATTTCATAATGCAAAGAAAAAGAAAGAAATAGTTTAACTTTGAAGTCCCTTCACCTAAATTTGTTTGTTTCTAAAAAAGATAGAGTTTAAACTTGAAGTCCATTCACCTAAATTTGTTTGTTTCTAAATTTCATATAGCTGATGATAATTGAAGTGGAAGTTTTTGAATAATATTGAGTATTGTAAAAAAACCTAAATTTGTTTGTTTGTAAAATTTATCTAGCTAATAATAATTGAAGTGGAAGATTTTCACGATTATTGATTATACCCTATACATTGTTGATACATACCATTATTTAAAACCTTAGTTAGAATCTAGGTTTACTTCACCTTTTCTAAAAAGTTTATAGCATTTCTTGATTTCATAGTTATATGGGTATACATACACAAGGGGTGGATACTGTAAAACAAGGATTTACATGTCTCGGGTATGCTCAAATGGGGATGGATGCCCCCAAGGATATATAGGACTACCAAGATATACCCCATAGGTTGGGCAATGTTACTGTTTTGAGGAGGGAGAGTGCTGGCCATATCCCTTAAAAAACAAGAAAAAAATATGTTTGTGTTTGTACTTTGTAGTATTAGCAATACTCATGTACTAGTGTACCTATTTTTTTGGGGGGTCTCTATTCTGATAGCACATTGTATTCCCATACCCATGTACCCATGTTGCCTTTCTTGATTTTCTTTTTAAAAAGTTTCCAGCTTAGCTATAATACTTGGTTTTCCTAGAAAATTGCTTCTATTTAGATACCAAACAAAAAAAGGGTTGACCTAAATGTGAAACCCCCTAAGTCAAAGGAAAAGAAAATGACTTGCATCTAATTGGTCTTTTAATGCATATACATGGGCGATTGGGAAAATACTCCAATTTCTTCAAGCCTTGTATTATTTCTGTTATTAGGGTGGGCACTTAAGGCTATAAACTACTTGGCATTTCTGCTATATTTTAATTTTCCCCTTTAATGGTTTAAACTTTGGAAGGCTGCCATAAATTCTAGGTTGGTTTTGCATAGTAGGAGGAATGGGGAATCGCCAATAATTTTTTAGATAAAGGTTCCATTAGAGTATAGCGAAAATAATTCCTAGGACAATTTGCAAATTGATGCTTATGAAGGAAGTGCAATAATAACATTAACAATTACTTGGGAAGATTGGCCCCTTGTACCATTCAATGGAAAGCTAATAAACATTATTGGCCCCTTGGCCCCTTGTGCAACCAATGGTTATAATCTAGTTAGAAAATTCTACTTTATATTGATGCATGCCATATATTATGTGGGCCTTTGAGGATTACACTAAACATTTTTGCATTAGAACAAAATCCAGTGGCCTTCAAACAAACATTAGTGCTTGATTATTTTTCATTTCTATATATATCTATTGTTGGATTTTGCAAAGACGTGCTACAATGGTTTGAACAAATGGTAGGAAAATCTTGTTGTCACTAGTAGAATTGTTGTTCCACTTATTTGTCTTGCGGTTTCCACTAAGAGTTTCACTTTCCAAGGCACCATATGGGTGTTGAACGAGATGCCTATGAAGATTTGACATTCTTACTAAAGATCATGCTAAGGTGATGCGGTCAACAATAATAAATCTCGAAAAGTCAATCCAAGTGAGACATTAGATTCCTCATGAACAATAGATATTATATGTAAATAATCATCAAGAACATCGACAAATTCTTAAGGCCTTCACCTTGATTTACTTAACTAGACTTCTTTTCAAGTCCCAAGTTATACAAATAAAATAAAAAATGGAGGTATTTCTCTCTTTCAAGTTATGAAAACCATGTGATACTAGCATGAATAAATCTTTGTAGAGAGGGTGCATATTCAAGAAGAGGAGATTTTGTTTATCTATTAAATTGTGCCAATGTTATAGAATACCAATGTCTTTCTGTCAAAATGAATTTTTAATTCCTTGGATCAGTTATTATTGTTGACATTTGGGCTTATATAGACACTCTAATATTGGGTAGAATCTTAAAAGAGATGGGTGTTGTAAATCATTTGGTTCACATGCAATTGGAGGAAGAAAAATTGAAGTAGTGAAGAAGGTAGGTGGGAGGAAGCTTACAATGTTTTGGACAAGATGGTGTCCAAGGGCTAAAATACTAATGTTGTAACATTTACTACATTAATGGATGGTCTTTGCAAGAATTAATAAACATTGAGGAGGCCAGTAGGGTTCTTGATAAGGTGGTTAAGCACGAATGTTCTTCGAACTTTGTCACTTAACAACATTATCATTCATGCTCTTCATAATGCACGGAAGTTACTGTAAGAATTTTAACTTTTGATGAGATATCAAAGAGAATTTGTACTCCTGATATGATCCAACAAACATATATTTATTTAAAAAATAATAATAATTGAGATAGCTTGTGCCCCTTCTAAAGAAGATACATTAAGGGTTGATCATTCAATAAAAGGTTATGTCTCTTACTCTAATCTCATCTTTGGTGTCTTATGTGGGTGCAAGAATTTTATGGATGTGTTGTTGTGTCTTTGTTGAGCATTTCATATGGTTGTTACATATATATCAGATTTGTCCTTGATCGATAAAACTTATTGTTTGGTGGTTTTGTCACATCTTCTTTATCAATTTTCAAGTTCTATTTGTTGCCTAGACTCCATAGCCCAAGCATAAGGCACCGGGTCTTGCTTGGATTCTCACGTTATATCTTAAAAGACAAAGAGATTACCATTATGTAGATATGGTTCCCACAAAACAAGAACTGGCACCCCAAGAGAATTATTGAGTCCACATATCAAGTTTGATTAGGTCAACCTTAATCACACCTTTTAATACAATAAAAGTATAAAAAATATGACTCTAGCCATGATTACAATTAGTAATAATGAATACATGAGCCATGGCCACATGTAGAGATAATAGTGTAATAAATCCAATAGTGTTAGACTACCCCTTATGTTAGACTACCCCACTATTAGAGAATTCATAAGCTACGAATAATCATTTGATGGGTGACCATCTGAATATGAAGGAATTTTCATTAGAATCTAATTGACAACAACCTTAGACTACAACATCCTTCTCAACCATGACTACATACATGTTATTGATGTCGTCATCTCTATCATTTTTTGGTGATGCATTCCCCCATGAGGCCTACATCATCACTATTGACCAAATCGCATTAGGTAAACACTACCCAGGTTTCCCTTTGTCTTATTATTATAATTAACCATATTCACCTCTAAACAAGTTAATAGGTGAATTCTATGTCAAAAACATCTACACTAAGCAACTTCTATCACTAGCCTTTCCTTCACCAACACCTTCCCTAGTGATAAATGATCTAAATTGGATCCATGAAAATATTGGTTCTCGGTTCAGATGTTGTAAGGCTCAATACATGAATAATTCTAGAGGTAGAAGCAAGGATCATGAATATTGAAAATGTAGGAGACGGGGTTGATGGAATGAAGGGCCCCATGCTATGTCAGCTGGTGTCATACAAGTTTGAAACTCTTGAAACCCACAAACAAACAAGCATGTAAAATTTAAATCCAAACTTGAACAATTCAATATCTTAAATTTCACGTTTACCAATGCCTTCAAATTGCTAGGATGATATCCATGGAGCCACAAACAAATGAAAAAATTGTATGTCAAGGCCAATAGAACCAATAGAACCAAGGAGTATTGAATCAATATATACCAAGACTAAGAGAAGCTGAAATTATCATTAAGTTTATAATAAAATTACATTCACAGATATATACAAACCATAGAAATAGCCTTGTATATATTATCAGATGAAAAAGTACCCATAATGTCAATGCATTATATGCATCATTACATGTTCAACTATATAATGTACATCTAACTGTATTATAAAATTATTACACATCATCAATTTCTTTTAGTCTTCTTTTATGTTTTTCGGTTCTTAAGTAATTCATCCATCTCCATGTCTTCGTTTACTGGGTGTTCTTCAACAACTGATGTTGTTTTAGTCCTTTCACGCCGAGCATGTATGGTCTCGTACCCATAGTGTGGAGGCTGCTGTGAGGGGCCATCACCTACAAAAACAAAAAATATTAAATTTATATGGCCAATTTTTAAATATCATTGAAGTAGTTCATTAATATTAAAAAAAAACTCTGCAATGTAATTATTTACCTGGTCCACTAGTCGGCACCGTTGGAATGGTTGCCCTGTTCACCTTGTTAGCAATATTTCTTGTAATGGGGGTGTTTCTCTCCAATTTTCAGGCCCTTGGTGTAAAATGCGGAGAAATGGGATTTAAAAACCCACCAAATGCGTTTTATTCAAAGGGCGCAGTCATGAATGCCAAGCGCAACACACAGAAGAAGTCCCTTTCGGGCTTAAAATCAAGCGAGCGGGCATTTTGTTTTCAACGACAAGGATCCATCGATAGAGTAGAGAAACAGTTGGTGGGTAATTACAGTCAACCGAGTCGCGCCAAGTATAGCGCAAAAGTTTTCAAGGAAGTGAACGGTTGAAATTCTCCATGGAGAACTCGCGAAGTAAGAAGGGCCGTTGATCGCGATCATTTTAAGCATGAGATTATTTCTTGAACTCGGGGTTCGTGAGTTCAGAGGGTGGACCATATCATTTGGTTGTGCGAGATCGCGAGTCGCAAGAATTGTGGAAAGGAAAAGAGATATGCCCGTATCACCATCTCGCGCCTCGGGACTTCGTAAAAGGGGAGCACGAAGGCTCTACCCTCCAACTCGTGAGATTGCGAGTTATGAGAAGTGTTCAAAGGGGAGTCAACCATCGCTGACCATCGCGTCTCGGGAATTCACAAGGGGAGAATGCCAAAGTTCGACACTCCAACTTGCGAGGTCGCGAGTTGCGAGAGGCGCTAACACTTAAGCTCTAGCCAATATTACGTGTGGAGGGAACTGACAAGGAAAGGAGCCAGACCCGTATCGCCATATCGGGTATCGGGAGTTTGGAAAAGAGGAGCTGAGGGTCTTCAACCCACAAACTCGCGAGTTGCGAAGTGTCGAAGCCGTCCGGGATTTGGGCCCATAGTATCGCCGAATATGATTAGGAAAGTCCGATCAAAGAGGGGCACGTGGTGCGCAATTAGGCTCTATCACCTCGTTGTGCATCGCGACATTGAAGAACAAGGATCAGCCTCCTCCCAGCCGTGAGACGTGAAGTGTCGAAGGCGTCCGGGATTTGGGCCCATAGTATCGTCGAATATGATCAGGGTCGTTTGATCAAAGAGGGGCATGTGGTGCGCGATTAGGCTCTATCGCCTCTTCGTGCATCACAACTTTGAAGAATGAGGATCAACCTCCTCCCCACTGCGAGACACGAAGCGTCGAAAGTGCTCAGAAGTTGGGCCCACAGTATTGGCGCCTGGTCACAGAGGAATAGGCCTGGGGAAAAGGCGCTAGCGCACACCATATGATGAGACAGGTCCCAAAACGCCGACATCATCGCAACCGTCCATCCAAAGGGACGCATGGCGCACGATCAAGCCATGTCGACATTTCGGCTACTTGGACTTCCAAGGGTAAGGGGTTTTTCTCTTCCATTGCATTTCAAAACCTTGAACCCCTAAACATCGAAAGCGCATTTGAGGATAAGCACAGGGTCACGACCCGTGATCACTTAGGGAAATAGAATGAGTTGTGCAAAAGGGCCAAAAGAGCCAGGTTTAGCTGCAGAAGGGATCACCGCGATCTCAAGGTGCCAGTATGACTCGGTCTCAACCCTGGTTCCTGCTAGGAGTAAATGAAGGTGGGAGGAGGTGGTTGAAACCTCTCCTCACTCATTAATTGTAAGGTATGGAGGATCCGACAGACAGTTTGCGTGAGATGGTCCTATGTACTGTTTTTTTTTTCAAAGAAGCCATGCCGAGTCCTCGACTAACCAGAGAAGTCTACACATGCTAACCCAACATTTAATGGCTCAGATACCCCCCTGCAAGAGCCATGCAAAGTTAAGGTGGTGTCTGACGAAGGATTTCCATTCGAGTTTGACTGAAGGGACGCCACGCCTTGGAGGTCCGAGCACGCCTCTGTTGGGCGAATTTTTCTGAGTATATGTACTCAGTTTTTGTATTTTTGAAAGGATCGATGGTTGAGCTTAGCTCCCGACTGTAAAGTTTATGAGGAAGCTCTGGTTATGTATTTTGATATGAGAATGTCAAATTAATGGAAGTCAGTTTCTCTTTCCTTTTTATTTTGTTTGTTAGCTGTTTAAAACACTCGAAATTGGAGGATCCAGTCGAGGGTCGCATATTGTAGGATGACGTATGGTTGGTCACTACAATCTCTGCACCAGTCTTAAGGAGTCTCTCACGTTGTCTTTTCATCTACACTGAATGATTCAGAATTGGAGGATCCAGTCGAATGGTTGTGGCTGCATAGTATGATAGGTTTGATCAGTGTGCATTTATCACTGTGTCGTTTAGGCACATTTTAGTGTCTCATTTTTCTTTCTCGAGTTGTTGGAAGGCCTGATGCCCAGAGCAGTCTCCTCTCTTTTCTCCCTAGTCTTCCCTCTACTCTCGCTTTAACTCAAATTTCTGACTGAAGTTAGTTATGGCCCTCACTTCCTGTGCATTTTTGGCCTAGTTTTCTGAGTTAAATGATACTGTTATGAGTTCACTCACATCCAACCACCCCATTTAAAACAAAATCGTGACATAAATTGATGGGCGTCGGGCTCTGCTCCTGCTGCAATCCAGGAGTGACTTCTAACGCTAACACACCTGATCTTCAAGTCGAGGAGGCTCAACTATGACATTCTCTACCATTGAAACGACAAAATTTATAAGTACGAAATTATTAAGTATATGATTAATATACAACCATTTTACCGTCGTGGGCCTCAGTCACAGGAACATTTTAGGGCTACACCCCACTGCGATGGGGCTGCTAGGGAGCACCATGCTCTTCTAGCCGTGCTGCACTATCAACACTCTGTTGTCTAGTACTAATGGTTTCGTTGATAGTGCTGATCCCCTAATTAAAACAAAGTAAGACATTAAATTATGGACGATATCAAACATTTATGTATCTTATAAGTAATGAAAGGTTAATGTGGACTGATTTTTATTTACCTTATCCCACAAACTGGATCTTGGGGTCTGCCCCATGATTTTCCTACGATCGACCACGGATTTATATCCATACTTGTAACCAAGTTGGAGGTCTTCCTCCGTGGTTTCAGTTCTAAAGTCGTCGTCCTACATTGCATAAGAGTATGTTTTTTTAATGTTTTTGGCTACAATTACCTGAAAGTTGTAAGGCGATACAAATAATATTCTTAAGATGTTTGGGTACTTACGATTCATGACTGTAACCTCGAGTAGCCGCCCTGGCCTAGCTTGTGTTGGCCATGCTTGGCAATCCTTGCTTTGGTTGCCTTCGAAGTGTCAAGCAACCTATCATCAAAATTTTCAAGTATGTTATATATAACCACACTTTTATTTAGATCTAAAGAAAATTAAAGCTGGTATTGAAATCAAAATATTGTAATTTACCTTGGGGTACTAGTTATTTTTTCTCATGATTTTTTCAATATCTTTTCTTTTGCATCATCAATGACCGCCTTCCACTCCCTCTCTGGAATTGAGGGAGGACGCTCATACCTAGGATTTCCTGCCAAGCTTCGTCTATAAACATCCCACGTATATTTTAAATATTCGCCTGTTGCAGAGGTGACCTCTTTTTTATTGAACTTGTCTACTCCAAAGAGGCCTTAGAGATAATCCATAAGTTCTTTTTTGAGGTTGGAATTCTGGCAAT
Organism: Picea engelmannii; assembly: GCA_009831015.1. Classification (NCBI taxonomy): domain Eukaryota; kingdom Viridiplantae; phylum Streptophyta; class Pinopsida; order Pinales; family Pinaceae; genus Picea; species Picea engelmannii. Next base: position 7,690 of record ML836601.1, on the reverse strand, counting down.
TCCACCTCATGCGTAAGGTTTCTTAAAAATCAACAAGGCTTTGCTCTCTAGGTGCCTATAAAAATGGTTGTTTCCTACACACAAAAAGATATGATCATTAATTTAAAAATAATAATATAGATGATTTGTGTATGAGATGGACAACATGAAACAATTAAAATATGAAAAACTACCTGGGAGTCTTATTTGTTTTAATGGAAGTCCATTATCGTTGACCAAAATTGTGCATGGAAGGGTCCCCGTGCTTGTCACACATGTAGCTCTAGGAAATGCAACCATGTCAACCACATCATCAGCCTCATCTCTGTCACCATCTCTAGAGTATGACCAATGTGTGGATGTCTGGCAGTGCGTATCATGGCTCCTATCTAAATTAGGTGTGGAATATGGAGAAGTAAATAGCACTCTAGCAGTTGTATGACCACCCGCATCAGGACTCTATGGCGGCTCTGCAGCGCCACTACTACTAACACTAGGTTGAACAAGCTCCAAAAATCTTTTTATAAAAAAGAAAATGTTTTTTTGTGAGATAATGTAAAAGTTAAAGAACAAAGTTTCATAATTGAACATATGAGTACATTAGAAAAAAACATTTTAAACTCTGGTTACTACCTTATATGTGTTAAGTTGTGACATAAGGAGATTGATCTTTTCTAGGACGTCGAGAGTTTGATCTGGACGATCTAATAAGCTAGGAAGTTCCTTGTTCGCTTTAATGATCTTTTTTTTTATTAATACCATCAGATCAGGGGATGCATAGAACCCCTCCTCATCGGTAGAATCGTGATCAACATGGCCTGCCGACTACATATAATTTCAACAAAAACAATGTTATTTCATTAAAATTATATAAGAAAATAATAAAATTCACATAAAATGAAAGTCAAATTTGATAATCATTTACATGTTCTGTGACTGGCCCTTTTCCATGATCACCCTACCACATTATAATATAATTAGAACCCCCAAATATTTAAAAATTTGTTAACGATAACAAAAAAACTGATTGCCACCCAAATAAATCAATCTCAATGATCAACCTCCCACATTATTATAAAATTGAGACCGTGAAATATTTAAAACAATGTTAAGGATTAAAAAAATATAATGCAATAAGTAGAGGTTGCTTAAATAGGTGTTGCATAAGTAGTCGCACACTATTAGTCAATGTTTCAATTCGATTCAAATGGTAATCCACTAATAACTCTTCCACGGGAGCTATATTTTTTATTGCGCACATGACTACCCGATTCTCTTCGCGTCCCTCATGTATGAAATTTGATTGCTTGTTTGTTGTCCCGGGTCGTGTGTTGTTTATAAACTCTGTGATATTGTCGGAAGCTTTAGGCCTTTCATCAATATAGATAGTCACTCCCTTATTTTTATCCTTGTTTATTAGTTGTATATAATTTGCGGCGAGTGCATATCTCCACATACTTTGCATGTACCAGACCAACCACATCCAATTGTTATAATTGTAACACGGTCCAACATGGTCCATTAATTCAGTTACTATATTGTATTTTATAGTTATTCCATCCATGGAAAATAGCCCCAAGCCATGCAGGGAGGATGGTGCAATGCGATATGTCCTATTGTTGACAATGAAGTCAACATCTATAAGAGGCAGTTCCTTAGGTAGCCATTGTTTCAGCACATGCTTATACCTGAGTGGCACCTCTATGTCTCCTATGCTCTCATCATCATAAGAGGATGATCCTCCTTCGGCAAGAAAAAATTCCACGCGTCTACAGAATTTTCTTATGACTTTTTCACCTCTGGTCCTTGTTTGCGTATCATATCTACTAGATGCAATCACATTTCCCTCTATTTGTCCTAAGCTTTCTTCACTCAACGAAGAAATATCTGACATGTACCTATTTGGTTGTACCTTCAGTTGCATGTGCATGTGTTGTTAGTGAGTACTCCATCCTAGTTCCAATTTTTGAACTTTTTTTTTTTCTATATTCAAATTTCTGAATACATATTTTATATCTTTAGTTTTGGATACACAATTAGAGGGTGCAATTACCAATATTAGTAGGGGCACTCATGCATGCAGTGGTTTCCCAACTTAGTGAAGGGTATGAATCTCTAGGTGGGTGCACCTTAATTCAACTCACTTATCCATGTAAGCAATATGCACTATGGTTAGATTTCACACTATGTAATAGTGGTCAACCACCTAATGTAATGTGACATCCCTCTTGATTTTGGACATATTAAGGACATATTAATGTGATATCCCTAAAGTCTACTAATTCTCACCTTCATGGAAAAATAAGAGCTCACTTTTGAAGGTGCAAAGGATAAATATATTCATTGCATCTAACTAAGGCCGACCTAGGAGGATGTTGTACTCTAGGTCTACTAGAAGTACTAAAAAATGGGTGTCTACAATCTGAAGACCAAAAAAATAGGGATCACAATAGCATTTAGGGGTCTAGTCTTAGAATTTTTGAAACCTTAAAGGGTCCAACAGGTGGGTGAAAATAAATTAACACTAAGGACATTATAGATAGGAGTTCTTATGATGTTAAGGGCAAATCCAGGATAAAAAATTACTCATTTGATGCTGAAATCATTGTGATGGATCTAAATAAAGAATGGGTTTACAATATTGTCTTGCCATTCCTCTCTCAAAGGAATGCGGGAAATATATAAGGAGAGAGAAGGGGACAAAGATTTTGTAAGACTAAGGGATAAATCGTAAAAGGGACTTAATTATATGGGTCGTCTAGTCAGTACATGCTTAGAGAACATTCATGTAGGCCGACATATCATAGACATGAGAGAATTACGTTTGAATGAAGGAAGAATAAAAGGAGGCAAGAAATTAACTAGCTTGGGGAGAGGGGGAGGAACGATACTAGAATATTCACGAGGAGATTCCCATTTGGTTTGAGAGATGGCTCTAATCTAGTGAGAAGGTATGGGACCCCGAGTGTCAATAAGGATAAAGGTTAGTTTTTGAGTAGGTTGATCTAAAGAAAGACCTACCTAATGCATCATGAGGAAAATATCTAAGTTAGTGAGGTTAGGTAAAGAATTAGGTGAAGGGTGGTGCCTTTTTAGGTTAGAGTCAAACACTAGTGCCTAGGCACCTCTACCGATATGGATCCTTTATATAACTTTGAGTGTAGACTAACTAGAAGAAGGGTTAGCATGAGAATTCTCCTTCTTTATAGGAGATTTAGGAGCGACCTCTTCTTCTTTGGAAGAATTGGAGTTGTCTTCAAGAGAAGCCTTCTTCTTCTTGTTCTTCTTAGAAGACTTTAGAATGTCAGGATCGGGCATCACATTCTTGTAGCTGTTGAGTTTGGCATTTTCTCATGTGACAACAATATTAAGCTTAGTAGCTCTATTAGTTTGGCCTTTGTTTTCATCAACTGTTTAATTTTTCAACAATCGTTTGTATTATGAGAGTCGCGCTTGTGTTATTTACACCAAATTCTAATTTTTGAGGTTGATGCATGATGTTGTTCCTTTTCTCTAATTTAAAAGATAGTTCCAATTTCAATTTTGGGCATGGTCATTTCTGTCACCATGTCTCGCATTGCATTTCTATTGGAGACTCACGGATTTGTTTTTTTTAACTATGTTATCTCCCATAATAGACTTAAGTTAGGAATTTTCTATTTGATGGAGGTTGTTGATGGAATATTCAGTTGAAGGGGGATCTCTGATATAATTTGTGATCATGTTGTCTCGGTTCAAGGTATTGATAAAGAGGTGATAAAAGGTGTCTTCTGGTAAATTTTCCATAGAGTCGTGCAAAACCTTGCACCATCAATGAATGAAAATTTATTTAGATTCCTCGTCTTCTTGTTTGAGGTTAACAAGGTTAAGGATACAAGATTCATTTGGTTGAGGGATGTTAAATTAATGGATGAACTAATTCACTAACATGTAAGGGTTATAAATTGACTCTTTAGGGAGATGCTGGAACCATTGAATGACATAACCTATCAAGTATTGAGGAAAACAATTTATAGTGATATTGTTGTTATAATGAAGAAACTTGACACGTGTAGTAGTGAAAGATTCTAAGTGACACTCAATGTATTCCTTTGCCGAAGCACCATTGAATTTAGGTAATTCAAGTAGTTTTGGGGGAATCCACGTCACTACAATTTGAGGGGAAAGGATCATCTAAAAGTTTTTGTGTAGGAAGGTCTATATGATGCATGAAGGTATTTATCCCTACTTCCTCCACTTGAGCTCAAGTTTTGGTTTGAGTATGCAACATCGGGGGGTGTTAATGTCAAAGGGTGGTATCCCACCTTCGCCTCCCTTACTTGGATGAGTACATGGTCATATACCATGGATGAAAGAGGGTGGAATGTTGACCATGTTCATGATTTGATTCTGGTTTCCCTAAACGTTAGAGTTTTGAGGCTGCATGTATTCCTGTCCAAGAGGTTGGGAGAATGTTGGATGTATGCTTGGTTTTTGGGTTGTGTAGAGGTTTACATGAATGCTTGGTTATGGGTTGTGTAGAGTTTGAAATGAATGCTTGGTTTTTAGATTGTGTATAGGTTGACATGAATACTTGGTTTACATACGGATATGAATGTTTTGGAGCAGGACATTAACATTCCTTGGCTAAGGTTTGGAAAGTTTTGGTTGTAAGGGGCCAATTGTTGTTGCTACACATTTACTTTGCTTGTTTAAAATATATCAACGATAGAAGTTCAAGGTAAAGTTTGAGGAACCATCATAGATGTACTAAGACTCATGGATCTAAGGGATAATGGGATGGTTGATGGTGAAACCCAAGGTTCAATTGGGCCATGGATAGTGAGTCGAGAAACCATTTGAGAGAAAGAAGGAAAGATATGGGATATGTTGAAGAGGCCAAGAGAGGGTCGGATCAAGGGAAACAACTATTGATATAAGAGGATGGGATTCCCTCTTTCTTGGAAGAGAGGTGAGTTTCAAGCTAAGAGGGAGGTTTAGTGAGTTGAATGCGAGGACCTCACAATATATCAAGGCCTTGCGAGAACTCTAGCTCAACACCTTGGAGGCATACCGAATGGTGGAGATGGGGAAAGGGATCATGAGCAATGACTTAACCTACCATGTAAATAATGTTAAATTGAATGCCCCCATCATATAGAGGTAATACCCCAGAGAAGGCATTACTTTGGGAAGTAACCATGTAGGATGCCAAAGACAAAGAAGAGGAACCTCACTTATTTTCAAGAAAAGGGACACAACACTCCCTATTGTAGGGGAAGGCTAGTATAAGAAGTAGCATTTACCAGATAGAGGGGGGATAAAAGTAGTCTTTGACCACTTCCAAAATGGGATCATCCTTTTTAAGAAGGACAACGACTAAAATATCTTCAAGGGAATTTTATATATTTCCATCAAGGACATGAACAATTATGATGTGGACAATTTTGCATGGAGGCATTTCCCCCGGATCTTGTCATGAAAGATTGTGAATCTATGGTGCATGTACAAATATGTGAGATGTGGGTTTATGATAGTATTTTGAACTCTCTAATCACATTGCTCATTTACATTAGATGGAGCTTTGTTGGTCATGACCTTGTGTAAACCATTCCATTTGGTGTTTGTTGCGCTAAGTGTAAAGAACAATGTTGGAGAATTATAAGACATAAGTTAGGTATGAGCTATTTGTTACCTCTTTATTCCCTTTTATTTTAATGGTATCCATATTTTGTATTGATCAAATGAGGAACTACCCCATAACTGATGACATTAGACAAAAACTCAACCCTAAGGCCAACTAAGGAGAAAAACAACACACACTAATTAATCTAGGAGTCAAGCATGCAAACAAACCTTCTCACAAAGAAGCGCTAGTTGGTGATGGAATCCAACATCGTAGGATCAATGCATGAAGGGGATGAGTTTCGGCGAGTGGTTAAGTTACATTGATAACCTGCTTAACGAACTAACGCCTTGGTGCAAGTTACCTCATAGAGCAGTGGGAAACCCTCCAAGGAGTCCGAGTGAGTCTAGCCAACATCGATCCCAGATACAACACCACCTTCCATGTGTTGTCACCTTGTGTAGGAAGTCTAAAATATTGTGGCCTCTACGGTAACACCTACTATACCAAAGCAGAGGGGGGGGCAATTGAAAATCGACACCAAGACCAACAAAGCAAGGTTGATTACTCTGTCAGCCCCAATGCGACCTCGTGCTTGACCCTTGTGTTAGAAGGGCTTCCCAAAGTCAGTGATATAGCAACTGGATTTCAATCCCCAACTCAAAGCTTTATGTTTGTTTAGTAGCTTTGGAAAGTTATCCTATTCCAAAGCTCTACACCTAAGCTAATATGGGTTTGAAGAGCCCTAGAAATTTTGCTAGATAAATTTTAATTAGCGCTTGATTTTAGGTTGTTGTTACTCAAAGGAGTGGTCGTGAAATTGGTGGCATTTCAACTCGACTCTTTAAACCATGCAAGAGGAAATTGAAATGAAAGAATTTCAACTTCGATGAAAACTAGCAATGGGAAGAAGCAAGAGGTTTTAAGCAAAGAAATAATTTCTTGATAGATTACTATGTGTGCACTGCTAATGGCAAAAGTATATGCTAATTATCCAGATAAATGGAAGCAAAATAACCCAAATTTTAAAAATACCTTGAAAATGTCATAGTTCACTTAGTACACCTATACAACATTGAATCAAATGTCATGATTTCTAACATAGTAAACTTTTATGATTATAGAGACCACCATACACATCTTAAATACTCATAAGGATCATGGGGGCTTCACCTTGTGGATGACCAAGAATTATTTAAGGGAAATGGGAAATGGGTACTCAAAGAAAGATACATAGGGATATATACCTTTAAGTGCATATCCTCAAAGTAAACCATCATCCTCATACCATATTTTAACAATTGAGTGGTGAAAGAAAAATGGATGTGGTGGGGTCAACTAGCAACATGATCAACAATGGAAGTGATATCACCGGATTTCATAATAACATGGAATGTCATAGAATCGTTTTAGGGGTCCTAAAGAGGCATAGATGGGACTTGCATATTCTTCAATTGTTTCCTTTATAAATAATAGTTGGTAAAAGAGTGGGGACCTCTACATATTTGGTAAGTTGGTTTCAAATTAGTATAATCAAATCAAAGGGTGCAATTTTAGGGGCTCTCGAGATAACAAGATCCAAGTGTGAGTTTCCCCATCTATCTTTACCAATGAAATATGGAGTAATATTAGGGTTCTATCCATTATTAGTGGGAGGAAAAATAAGGTTTATCTCGGATATGCTCAAGTGAGGCTACAAATTAGGTGGAAAAGGAAATAGAGTTGGTTGGATATTTGGGTCACCCAAGTACAAATGGCCTATTAGGTATAATTTGGAAAATTAATCTAATTCTGCATTAAAATGAAAATAAAACATTATTATTTTCCTTCTCCCACCTCTTCATACATCTATGGCCCTTTGTCATATCCCCTTTTGGGGTCATGGGAGCCACAACTCCAAAAACTCATCTAACAAACCATATATAAATGCAAATGCAATTTACAATCAACCTTATAGACCCAACATATTCAAGCAATCATAAACTAACTGGATTATGATTGAAGAAAAATAGTGCATCTATCTAATGCATTGATTTATGATCCTTTTATAGTTGGTTATAGAAAGAGTGAAAAAGTGAGGGAACACATGTTGGCTAACAAATGAGG
>ML836600.1:66416-81865 GCA_009831015.1 Picea engelmannii | reverse complement strand
TGGTTGAGGTACATGTTGGGTACATGGTTGAGACAAGTAGTTGATGAGTTGGCACATACATGAGGTGTATAGTTGATGATGTTGGTACATCTTGATGAGTCATAGTTGATGAGTAGTTGATACATGATTGGTACATACTTGGAAAATGGTTGGAGTCACTTTTTAGTAGTATTGTTGACACATGGTTTATGGATGATGTATCATACTTGTATTGGTATATTATTAGAAGCACATATTGATATTGGTGATGATTATGAGTTGTTGTGTTATGCTTGGTTGATGCACATCTTTGAGAGTTGTATTGGTGATTGATCTTGGTGGGTAGATCTGATTTGGTTGATAATATTGATGAGACAGGTTATTGTGATAGATTGTTTGGACATGTTGTTATGACATATTATTTGTACAGGTTTGGTGCATGGTTGATGCACTTGTTCATGATACAGGTTGAGGTACAGATTGGTGCATGGTTGATGCACTTATTTATGGTACAGGTTGATAATAGGTTGAGGTACAGGTTGGTGCATGGTTGATGCACTTATTTATGGTACAGGTTGATAACAGGTTGAGGTACAGGTTGATGCATGGTTCAGTTTATTGGTACAGGTTGTTTGGTGCAGGTTGATTGATACAGGTTTACAGCAGCATATCTCACAGTGATAGTGTGACAGTGGTTCCATCATTCTACTTATACATCAGGGCATTTGGACGGGGCAAGGATAGGTGGTTGTAGCCACCTTTCAATTGTAGCCAAAGAACAGAGGGGGTTGTAGCCTCCTTCTGGTTGTAGCTAGAGAATTGGGGAGTTGGAGCTTCCCTCAAGTTGTAGCCTGAGAAACTAGGGGGTTGGAGCCTCCTTCCAGTTGCAGCTGGAAAAAAAATGAAGTTGGTGCTTCCAATGAATGTAATTATTGAATACATATAAGAAAAATCATTATGTGGTTTTCTCTCGCTTTGGGTTTCCACGTAAAAACAATAGTGTATTGTATATGTGTATGATTGTTCATTTCCTCATTGTTTATTTACTCTGCAAATATTGGATGATAATGCTACATTGATATAACACTTGCATTATAAGGTTAAAAATGATTAGATTGCTCTATTACTGATTCACCCCCCCTCTCAGTAATCTAACAATTGGGATTAGAGTTGGTTCCTTCAGGAAACAGTTTAACCACTGGAAGGAGATCATGGATTATTCTGAGAATGGAGTACCAACGTTTAATGGTCATAATGGTTTTAAGTATGAGGTGTGGAGCATAAGGACGAAAGTATTTTTACAGGCACATGGACATTATATTTGGTTATCATTTGTTACAGGATATGCTAGTTCAAAAAGGGAAAAGACTGCGGCCAAGAAGGAATTGAAGAAGAATAAAAAAATAGCAATGGATTTCATCTAGGAAGGATTACCTAATCTGGTAAGAGAAAAGGTTGGTAAATGTTCATTAGCAAAAGAACTTTGGGATAATTTACATGACATATATTCTTCACCTATCGTAGATTCAGAAAATGTCAAAGAAGATGCAGACACAAATTAAGAATTATGTTCACCATGTCAAACATATTCAGAAGATGAAGAGTACATAATCACCAAAGGTATGTTGTTTTTCTTTAATTGTGAAAAATGTGGACATATTGAAATAGAATGCCATGAAGGAAATGAGACAAAAAAATAAGTTGAAAAAGAAGACAATTATGAGGCAGAATTGATTAGTGCTTTAGATGAACTAAGAGAAGAAAACAAGTCACTCAAGAAAGAATTGATGAAACAAAAGGAAAGTGTTCACATTTTTTAAGAAGCCCAACAGGTCATAAAGAACTTAAGAACTCAGCTAGAAGACGCCAGAAAGACCGAAGAAAATATTGAATATCCAAAGAAGTGTTTGGAAGCCAACATAGCAACACGGAAGGAAGAGGCAGAAATGAGAGAGAATATATTTTGACAGATCATCTTAAGGAAAGAACTAACGATCTAAACCAGCTTGAGTTAGATTTTGGTCAAGAAGAGAAAGTACTTGAAGAAGAAATAATCACATTAAAAATTCATCTTGAAGAAGTGAAGAGAACAGAAGAAGTCGTGAAGTCTCAAATATTAAAGAAAGAAGAAGAGGTTGAGAAACTTGAAGAAGAAGTTGTCACATCGAGAAGTAAAATCGTTAATCTCAAAAAGAATGTTGAAGAGACAAAAACATCCACATCAGTTACAAAGAATGAAGAGAAGCACTCTAGGTTGATAGAAAAGAAGAATGAAGAAAATAGAAAGATTTATGCAAAAGTACTCAAAGGAAGAAATCATGGTCAACGAGAATCTAAGAAAACTATTGAAGATACATCTTCAAGAAGACCATATGTGTTCAAGCCACAAAGAAGCTTCAATCATGATCATGATTAGCCAAGGTAGAAATTCAGAAGGAATACACCACAAAGAAGATCATTCACTCCCAGGTATGCAAATTTCTTTTATGGTCATTGTTTTTATTGTACTAATTTTGGACATAACGTTGTAGATCGCATGGATTATAAAAGAAATGTTCAAGCAAGAAGTGCATATGTGGTCGCACGTAACATTGAGTGTTACAAATGTCATAACTATGGACACATGGCCAGTTATTATAGAAGCATGATCGATACTTCCATGAAAGAGAATACCAATATCAGATATAAGAAAGTATGGATAAGAAAATAGAAAGAATAGGTGAACAAAGAACAGGTGAACAAAGACCAGGTACCAGAGATTGCAAGATTGGCAATAAAACGAGATAAAGAAAATTCTACAGAGAAAAAGAAATATGTCAGATACAGAAAGGTTTGGAAAATAACTGAAAGAAAAGAAGGATGTGTATATAAGGAACGGGTTCAAGAGATTTTACTTTCAGGAATTGTAGTGAAAGATGAATCCACATACAAAAAGAAAGAAGTCAGAGCTTAAAGAGATAATGAATCTACCAATGAAGATGATGATGAATCTACCAATGAAGATTATGATGAATCTACCAATGAAGATAATGATGAATACACATCAGAGCAGGAATTGTTCTGAGCCATCCATCTTAGAGACACCCAAGTAATATGAATATTAGATAGGAGGAGTCTATGTGATAGTTGTGATAGACCAAAGAACCATCCTTCAAGTAGCTTGCAGAGTTTGAGAAGACAGATTCAGAGCAGTTAGTTAGCAGAAGTACAGTTTGATAGATTAATCAAGACTTCATGATAGTATAGTGATAAATGGGTCAGCATTATGGACAGATGCGCAAGTAGAGTCTTGGAAAGTATGGACAGAGATGGATTCGTAAGAACACTTAGCAGGTTTGGACAGATATATGACAGTGGACAAGAGCATGGATTCATATATTGGTTCAGAGAGTGGTTCAAAGACAAAGGAACATGACCATAATGGATGATAATTACATAGGAGATGGCTAGAACAATGCTAATGGATTCCAAATTGATAGATATTTTATCAACACATGTAGTGCATACATCAGTTCACATTCAAAATAGAGTAATGCTAAGAAACAACAATGACAAAACTCCCTACAAACTATGGAAAGGAAGCGCAGACAAAAGCCTCTACATCAAGGTAACTCAAGGTAATATTTTATTAATTGAAATTTATGTTGATGATATTGTTTTGGAAGTACTAATGACAGGTTAAACTAGAAATTTGAAAACGATATGCAGAATGAATTTGAAATGTCATTACTTGGAGAACTATCATTCTTTTTGGGTCTTAAGATATGTCAAAGAAACCAAGGAATTTTTATTTTTAAACTAAGTATATCAGAGAAATGCTAGAGAGGTTCGGAATGGAAGATTGCAAACGAGTTACCACTCATATGCAAACCAGTTGCAAGTTGAGCAAAGATGATGATTCAAAGTCTACATACCAGAGGAAATACATGTCAATGATTAGTAGCTTACGATATGTGACAACATCCAAACCAGATGTAATGCAAGCAGTTGGACAGGTGGCACGATTTCAAGCATCACCAAAGGAATCACATGCATTAGCAGTGAAGAGTATTTTTGGATATCTCAAAGGAACACAAGAGTTTGGATTATGGAAAGGATATATCACTTATTGCCTACACAGATTCATATTGGGAAGGTTTCATTGATGACCAACGAAGCACCAGTGGAGCAGTGTTCTACTTGGGTGAGTGTTTAGTATCTTGGCTAAGAAAGAAACAATCATCAATATCCTTATCTACAGCCAAGGTAGAGTATATTGCAGCAGCAACATGTTGTACACGGGTTCTATGGATGAAACAAAATTTGACAGATATACAAGTTGAGTATGATGAGCCCATTTCAATCTATTTTGATAATACAAGCATCATCAGTATCTCAAATAACCCAGTGATGCACTCCAAGACTAAGCACATTCCAATCAAGTATCACTTTCTACGGGAACAGGTTGTAGAGAAGAACATCAGAGTTGAATATGTGGGAACAAAAGAACAAGTGGCATACATATTTACAAAACCGCTTCCACGGGAATACCTTGAGTATCTTCCATGGGAAGCCCTTGAGTATCTTCGCCAAATACTAGGAGTAATTTCTACTCCAAAATGAATTTGTTTTAATGCTTATCTTATATGTATTAGATGTACACGAGGAAGCACCATAAATAGGACAAAGGGGGAGAGTTTTATCAAATGAAAAGGTAAATGCTTGGAGAGAGAGCATAGAGGCATGTTTCCAAGGGGAGTGATTGTCACGAGGGAAGAATGAGCGATATGACTTCAGAGTGATACCCTTTGTCAAAGAGGGAGATATTATTCATTTGAAGGGAGAGAGAGTAATCAAAGCCTTATAAACACAAAGAAAAATCAAAGGCATGTAGATGGGGGGAGCAACCCCAAGGAGAGTTCAATCAGAGGGAGCAGCCCCAAAGGGAGATACCATTTGCCATTCATGTCAAAGGGGGAGAGATAGAAACATTGATGAGGAGTATAAGCATGAATGTTATCATGACTAAGTGTTTCCATCAATGCCAAAGGGCGAGATTGTCAGAGAGTTGGATTAGGTTGATGGATTTTTGGTATGTATTGTTGGTTGTCATTGATTTCAATCATTGGAGAGTGATATTGTAGATTGATGTCAATCCTTGGAGAAAGTCTGGTAGCAAAATCTAGTAACACAAAGGTTTAGGTAATGGACACGAGGTTGTTTCATGTATAATGGTATGATTTTTAATATATTTGAAGGTAATATTATTCTATATGGATAGTACATGTCATTCCATTTCCGGTGGTATGTAGAACGTCACATAAATCCTCACGGTTAGAGAGTTATGGCCATGTGAAGTTGGAGAACCCAGCTTTGGGTAATGGACCCAAATTTGTTTGATGGATAACGGTATGAGTTTTGATATATTTTCAGGTAATACTATTCTATATGGATAGTACATGACATGTCATTTCTAGTGGTATGTGGAATGTCACATAACTCCTCATCGTTAGAGAGTTATGTCCATGTGAAGTTGGAGAACCCGCATGAGTCATCTAGAAGCCCCAAAATGTCAAAGTAGTCAAAGTGGTTTAAGAGATTTTTAGAAGGCAAATAATAAAGTGAAGTGATGAGTGTAATATAATTCAAAGTGAATATAAAAGAAATTATTTAAATAATAAAGTTAATGGAGAAATTACTAAGTTGACAAGTGGTTAGAAGTGGGTTAGCCCTAAAATAAGGAAAGTGGTTTAAGATGGTTAGAAGGTAACCTCTTGAGGTAAAGTGAAGTGATGAGTGTACTATAAGTCAAAGTGGATAAAAAATAAATTATTTAAATAATAAATTTAAAGGATAAGTTACTCATTGGACAAGTGGTTAGAAGTTGGTTAACCCTAAAATAAGGAAAGTGGGTTAAGATGGTTAAAAGATAACCCCTTGAGGAAGCTACATGAAAGTATAAATAAGAGGCAAGGCTCTCTCATTTTATATCACACTTGAGAATATTGAATATCTACAGGTAAATGAGGTAACCAAAGGATATCTAAGCCAAATTTCATACAGAACGTGAAGTAAAGAAGGCTGAAATTCAAGGGAGGATAAATTGTTTTGATGATGCTTTCTAAGGTATGTTATTTACAGGTCATCTCACCATTTTCGCAATAACTTTTTTTCTAGAATGATTCGGACTGTGAAATTGATAGGCCATTGATAAAAAATATCCAAGTAGTTGTGGTACGAATTTCAGCATGTGGGTCGTTGTATTTTTGTAGTTACACTCTGTGGAAAATAGGGTTTGTGGCTAGCCCTAAAACTAGTCTAAAACAGGTGTTTCGGGTAAAAATGTCATAACTTCCTCATAACAAATACAAATTAAGTAAGACCAAAAGTGTTGGTTAGAGTACAGTCTGTAGTATTCTTTTTAAACATTTCATATCCATACAACGAATATTCTGTGCGGGGCACACTCTACAAGTTCACTCTCTAGAAAAAACCAAAATTCAACAAGGTATGTCATTTTTGCTATAACTCCTTTTCTGAGAGGTTCCAAGTAGTGAAACCTAGAGGAATTGCATAAAACACACTGAAGAACATTGTATACTATTTTCAAATATTTATTTATTACAAGTACATAGTTATGATTATTTCAAGTTAGGATTGTTGACTAATCCAAAACTAGTCATGTGAGACTAAAGAAAAGTTTGATGAAAATACTAGTCTCTTGTTGTTAAAGTTAAGGAAGGTTTGCAAGCATGTGATCATATACACCAGGTCTATTACAGAGTTACAAATCATATTTGGATGATGAAATTGATGAGGGATTTTGGTTGAGGTACATGTTGGGTACATGGTTGAGACAAGTAGTTGATGAGTTGGCATATACATGAGGTGTATAGTTGATGATGTTGGTACATCTTGACGAGTCATAGTTGATGAGTAGTTGATACATGATTGGTACATACTTGGTACATGGTTGGAGGCACTTGTTAGTAGTATTGTTGACACATGGTTTATGGATGATGTAGCATACTTGTATTGGTATATTATTAGAAGCACATATTGATCTTGGTGATGATTATGAGTTGTTTTGTTATGCTTGGTTGATGCACATCTTTGAGAGTTGTCTTGGTGATTGATCTTGGTGAGTAGATCTAATTTGGTTGATAAGATTGATGAGATAGGTTGTTGTGATAGGTTGTTTGGACATGTTGTTGTGACATGTTATTTGTACAGGTTTAGTGCATGGTTGATGCACTTGTTCATGGTACAAGTTGAGGTACAGGTTGGTGCATGGTTGATGCACTTGTTTATGGTACAGATTGATAATAGGTTGAGGTACAGGTTGGTGCATGGTTGATGCACTTATTTATGGTATAGGTTGATAACAAGATGAGGTACAGTTTTATGCATGGTTGATGCATGATTTAGGTTATTGGTACAGGTGGTTTGGTGTAGGTTGATTGGTACAGGTTTACAGTAGTATATCTCACAGTGATAATGTGACAGTGGTTCCATCATTCGACTTATATGTCAGGGTGGTTGGATGGGGCAAGGACAGGTGGTTATAGCCACCTTCTCGTTGTAGTCAGATAATAGAGGTGGTTGTAGCCTCCTTCTAGTTATAGCCAAAGAATTGGGGAGTTGGAGCTTCCCTCGGGTTGTAGCCAAAAAATTGGGGAGTTGGAGCTTCCCTCAGGTTGTAGCCTGAGAAACTAGGGGGTTGGAGCCTCCTTCCAATTGTAGCTGGAAAACAAAGGAAGTTGGTGCTTCCAATGAATGTAATTTTTCAAGACATATAAGAAAAAACATTACGTGGTTTTCTCCCACTTTGGGTTTCCACATAAAAACACTGGTGTACCGTATATGTGTATGATTGTGCATTTGTTCATTATTTATTTACTCTGCAAATATTGGATGATAATGCTACATTGATATAACACTTGCATTATNAATCCAACATGCTCCATGAGAGCATGGTGGTTATTTATTTAATTTATGTAATTTTATCTTGTTGTTGGCTTTCTTCATTAAATACAAGCATGGTGTGTGTAACAACCCCATCGTTACGACTACAAGCGACACAAGCAAGTGCAAAAAAAAAAATTGAAGCAGGAAGGCAACAACGACGATAGTTAAACAACACAACTTGACGACGAAAACAACGCAAGAAGCTCAGGAAATAGACAACAACGACTCAACACACTGGCACATCATGCGACTAGATGAAACATGCGATAATCAATAGACAAAAATAAACGACTACCCACCCGACACAAGCAAGACAACGCCTACCAGCTAAAGGACAACATCAACAACCCGACAGAGTGGCTTCGACGACCAGGAACTAGAAACCTCTACATCGTGAAAAACCCAACGCCTTAGGGCGTTACAAAACCAAGTACCAACAACCATTACAATGAACTAATGCCCACATCGGGAAGCACAGACTTCAGCCGGGTTATCATTCGCGTATATCCATCAGGGCACGCAATGATCCCCTCATTTGGAATCATGCTGTCACAAGGCAATAGGCGTGAAAATAACCATGGTGCAACACAACATTTATAAACCCTTAACCCAAGCTAGATCCATCTCTCTAAGAGACCGAATTAACTGTCAAAAACATGAGGACTAAACCCAAGCACCCAACCAACAATCGACAAAACAACAAGACGCAAGGGAATCTGATGACTATAACATTCATACAACACATTAAACTCCTTGCGCAACAATTTCTATTGCAAACATACATCAATTTGTACACATTAAAATAATTATTATCAAACAATTAGCTCATTGTAACTATTTTCCAATTCCAATATCAGATAAGTATTTTCCTAAGGAGGAATTTGCTATCCTTTAAACATAAACAAATACGGAACATGTCCTTTTAAACAATATTAAAACAAACTGAATATGCTATCTTTTAACTGAAACCATATAAAAAAATTGCTATCTAATAATCGTTATCAACCATGTTGTCTAATAAAATAAATTGATGTTTAACAATGATATTGAAGGCTACAGTAATATTACTATCCACGAATTGAAATCTTTGTCCTAACAGTGGCAACGTTGTCTACCATAAATTCGTTATTGAAAGCTAGTCATTGGAAATGTAAAGAATATAACAACGAAATATAAAGAACATAAGGAATATATTGTTGGCTACCATGTCAAGAAGGTATCGATGTCTATGTATTAAATCACAATCTCTAGATATTAAAAATCCCTGAGATTAAAAAAACGGGGGGACTTTTCCATATTAAAAACATAGGAATTAACATGATAAAAACGTTATCCATGATGATTATAATAATGCTATCGCTATCCATGATAATTATAATGATATCATTGGCGGTTACAATGATATGTTGGGTCTTATATAATATGATATGTTGGGTAAATGTTACTAAAATCATTGAGTAAATGTATAGTTGTTGAATTACATTTCAAGGGGAAATTTTAACTCTATAAAATTATAGTAATCGCTATCATAAACCGCTATATGAGTTCGTTATCATAAATGAAAATCGCTATCATAAAATCATTGCACGAATTCGTTGTCATGCACAACAATAATGCAATTAGATATGGGTAATTTGCAGTCAATACATATTAAAATCGCAGGGTAAATAAATGAAAATGTTGGCATAAATAGAGATGAAATCGCAGAGCAAATAAAAGATAACGTTGTTATATTTATATATGTTCGCAGATATATATTAATTTGTTTTCAAATATATTTATTGTCAACAATTATTGAATCACTATCCGATAATGATATTGAGGTCTAACAATTTAATAATTTAATAAAGACATGAAATTGCAGAGTTACAAAAATCACAGTGGTAAAACGTTGAGTTAAAAACTGCCAAGGTAAAATCGCCCAGAATTAAAATCAATGTCAGAGGATAAATCGTTTTCCAATGATAATGTTTCCTAGTAAAGATATGGCTAGGTAAAACAGTTACTCTCTGTGTACAAATGCCAAGACAAATCATGGTTGAAGCTGGGTAATATGCCCAGAAAAATCGTGTTGAATGTTGTGTAATGAGCCACGGATTTCATAGTGTGAGAGTTGTGTAAATGAAGATGTTCAAATAGTTGTCATTCCCAAGCCAAGAAGAGAAATCATCCAAAATAAATTGATGTCAAACAAACTCGTTGGGTAAAAACTATTCGAGTTCAAGAAGGGGATTCGAACACAAGTAATGATCCTTCAAAACGATTTTGGGTAAACCAATTGGGTAAAAATATTCGGTGGAAATGATTTGTTCAGAGATTAATCCTTCAAGATTAATCACTCAATGCAGAGTTTAAACATTCCTCAACGCTGGACATCATCAAAAATGCAGAGATTTACCAAATATTAAGAAATTAAAAACACGGAGAAAATCAAGGTTTTAATCAATCAAGACACGGGGATACTCAATCACAAGAAAGCACAAATATCAGGTGTAATATACCAGATATAAAAAGTATGCAGAACAGAAATAAAATGCTAGAAATCGCATAATAACAGTAATATAACCAACATAATCTCCACAATAACACAGAAATGATATAAGAACAACAACAGAAATAGCACTTTGATTCAAAAAGCAATGTTCACGGGCCTCTTCGAGGGGGCAATCTCTAGTCAAGCAGCGTTATGTTACAATAATCTCCAAGCTAGGGTTTTCATACCCTCGACCCTTATTTATACTAAATATGTCTATCAAGAGAAGCATATAGAGGAAGATCCTTCTAGAAGTGGAAGCTTCTATTAGGTCTTCTTACATCCGCCTTATTCTATTTTATTGAAAGGCCTTATTAATATTGACCTTTATTACATCCAAATAAATTGCTCTACCTATGTGCGGGTTAGGACCCTAACATGTCCACCCCCTTAAAATCAGCCTTGTCCCCAAGGCTTGAGATGTGGAAACCGCTGCAGAATGGTAGTTGGTTCCCAAGTGGTGTCTGCTGGAGTTGTATCTTTCCACTGGACTAGCACTTCCTTGATGGTTCTTTGAGGCAGGCGACGCTCACGTTGGTCCAAAAATTCTTCTGGCTGTAGCCAAATGGATCCTTCTTCAGCTAACTCGGAAAAGTTGGTTTGAATTTGGCACCCAGTTCCAATCCCCTTCTTTAAGCATGAAACATGAAAAATAGGATGTATCTTCGAATGACTGGGCAGAGCTAATTGATAGGTGACTTGTCCCACACGCTTTAGAACTATATATTGACCATAAAATTTGGGCGGTAGCTTCTGACAATGCTCGGCCTTGAGGGAAGTTTGCTTGTATGGTTACAGTCGAAGAAACACATGATCCCCTTCTACAAATTGACGTTCAGAGCGACCTTGATCTACTTGTTGCTTCATGCGATTCTATGCCATGACCAAGTTCTCTTTGAGGGTACGGAGAATATATTCTCGAATTGTAAGTGTTTGGTCAACTGCCTGGACCTTTGAGGTACCCGGTAAGTATGAGAGAACTGAAGGTGGCTTATGTCCATATACTACTTCAAATGGAGTCATGCATGTAGTTGTATGGTGGGAAGTGTTGTACCACCATTCAACTAGGGGTAACCATTGAGCCCACTGATTTTGATTTTCAGAGGCAAAACACCTCAGATATGTTTCCAAACATTTGTTGACAACTTTCATTTGACTATCAGTCTGGGGATGATAAGTTGTGCTAAGATGCAATTGGGTGCCCTGTAGCTTGAACATTTCTTGCAAAAAATTGCTTGTGAAAGTTGGGTCACAATCAGAAACAATAGAGTGTGGCATGCCATGAAGCTTGAAGACCTGGTCCATGAAAATTTGAGTTACCGTGGATGTAGTAAATGGGTGTTGAAGAGCGCAAAAATGAGAATACTTGGAAAGGCAATCCACAAGCACCATTATGATTGATTTATTTCCCGATTTGGGTAAGCCGGTAATAAATTCCATAGAGATATCCTTCCAAATAGCAAGTGGAATCGGAAGCGGTTGTAGTGTGTGTGGAGATATGATTGTTTCTCCCTTGTTTCATTGACACATGTCACATTTAGCGACAAAATTATGAATGTACTATTTCATACCATCCCAGAAAAAAGAACGTTTGACCCTGTCATAGGTTTTGGTGAACCCGGAGTGCCACGATGTGGGTGTAGCATGAAGCTCAGAAAGTACCATGGATTTAAGCTTTGATTGTTTACTTAAATACAAATGGCCTTTGTATCAAAGATCATCCTGGTGCCAAGAGTACCCTGGGGGAGTTGGAGCATTAGTCTACAATTGCTGGATCAAATGTGAACTTTTGGGATCTTGTAGCCATTCCTAGCGAACAGCTTGGAGCCAATCTGGTACAATGAAGGAAAGAGAAAAAAGGGATCCTTCTTCTTCATATTTTCGGGACAGTGCATCCGCCACCACATTGTCTTTGCCTTTCTTGTAAATGATCTCATAATCATATCCAAAGAGCTTAGTCACCCATTTGTGTTGCTCCAGGGAGGAAATGCGTTGTTCCATAAAGTACTTGAGGCTTTGATGGTCTATCTTAATTTGGAAACGTTGCCTAAAGAGATAAGGGCGCCACAGATCAACGACATGAAAAATAGCCAACATTTCCTTTTCATAGATGGGTTTGCCCAGATTCCTTTCAGATAGTTGTTTGCTGGTGAAGGCCAAAGGTCGACCCTCTTACATAAGGAGAGCTCTGATTCCTTTCCCTGAGGCATCACATTCCAACACAAAGGTCTTTGTGAAATCAGGAAGGGATAGAACTGGAGTGGTGCACATGGCCATCTTCGAGGTTTTAAAAGCTTGAGCAGCGGCTGAAGTCCAAGCGAAACAGTTCTTTTTTAGGAGAGCAGTGAGAGGTGCTACAATCTTTCCATAATTCTTAACAAACTTGCGATAATACCATGTTAAGCCCAGAAATCCACACAAGCTTTTGAGAGTCTTTGGGTGCGGCCAGTCTTGCATAGCTTCAACCTTTTTTGGATCCACCCTGACGCCATCCTTTCCAACCAAATGACCCAAGTATTCTACTTCTGAGGTACTAAAAGCACATTTAGACTATTTTAGGAAAAGTTGGTGTTGAGAGAGTAGAGGGAGAACTCGATCCACATGAGTAAGATGGTTTGTCCAAGTTTTGCTATAGATGAGGATATCATCAAAGAAAACTAATACAAAATGATGGAGAAAGGGATGGAAGAGATGATTCATGAGGCTTTGGAAGGTGGAGGGGGCATTACACAAGACAAAGGATGTGACCAAAAACTCATAGTGGCCCTCATGAGTGTGAAAGGTTGTCTTGGGAATGTATGCCTCTTTCATATGTATCTGGTGATAGCCCGAGCGAAGATCAAGTTTAGTAAAGAATTTGGCACCACTCAATTAATCCAGGAGGTCATCAATGACAGGAATGGGAAATTTGTCTTTAATGGTCAGTTTGTTAAGGGCACGGAAGTCAGGACACATTCTCCAAGAACCTTCTTTCTTTAGGACCATGACTACAGGAGAAGAGTAAGGGCTCATACTAGGGCGGATAATGCCTGCATTAAGGAGTTCCTAGACCATTTTCTCAATTTCATTTTTTTGTGAAAAGGGGTGGCGATACGGACGGATATTGGTAGGAAGGCTTCCGGGTACAAGGGGAATGGAATGATATTGAACACCGCGGGAAGGAGGGAGTCCTTGGGGAGTGGAAAATACCATTTGATGTTTAGAGAGGCGGGCTTGGAGGTCTTGCGGCACCAGGGGTGTCTCTGTTGCTTGTATGGTATGGAGTTGGGCAATGACACCAGAATGACCTTTTTTTAGCAGCTTTTCCATGCGATGGGAACTATTGACCTCAGGTGAACCAGCAGTGATGCCTTGGAAGTTATATTGGTGTCCTTCCTGATCGAATTACATGGTTAATTTTTTAAAATCCATGAGAATGGGACCCAAAGTCCTTAGCCAGTCTGCACCCAACACAATGTCACAACCGCCCATGTTGATAGCAAACATATGGGATTTTAGGTGGTAGTCACTGATTTGGAGACGGACATTTTCACAGCGCCCTCCACATTTCATTGAACCACCATTGGCAATCATGATTTGGAAATTGTTGGCAACATGGATGTAGCAATGAGTTTCTTGGGCAATGCAACGATGAATAAAATTATGGGTGCTTCCACTATCAACAAGAATGATGACCTTCTGATGCTTGATGTAACCAATTAACTTGAGGGTTTGGGGAGCGGAGAAGCCAGTGAGAGCATTGAGGGAAATGACCGGTTCCACTTCAGGAGGATCCGAGGGAGGGGTTATGTCAGTGATTTCAGGTGACTTAGACACAAGGGAAGGTTCAACATCCTCTTCCAAAATATCCTCAGAGATGGCCATAAAAAGATTTTGTTGCTTACACTTGTGGCCCGAGAAATATTTGTCATCACAATTATAACAAATTCCTTTGAGTTGGTGTTCATCCATTTCAGCCCTGGTCAATTTTTGGATCTTTAATGGGGCGAAGGGAGTAGTGGGATTTACGGGTTTGGGGATAGGGATAAAGGAGGGTTTTCGGTTTTGAGAGGATACAACCTGTTGTGGTTCTTTAGCTCTTTTAGTAGCCTCCACCCAACTCGAGGGTCGAGCCATGAGGACATGGGCCCGAATCTCCTCCTTGAGGCCACTGATAAAACACTCTCGAAAGAAAGCATCAGTCATGCCCTCTGTTCGAAAAGTCAGGCGCTCCAAGGCAGCTATGAAGTCTTCTACTATTCCTGATTGTTTCAACTTTGTCAAATGGCCCAAATGGTTGGTGTCAGAGTCAAAGTGTTCATAAAGCTCAGTCACAAATTGGGTCCAAGCAATATACCCTTGACGGGAAGTTTTTCTCCATTGCCACCATTGCCAACATTCTTGATCTAGATGGNCACCATACCGGAGTTTGGCCAAGTCATTTATAATGTCGTATAAAGAGAAATAATGTTCCATTTAGGTTACCCAACCAATGGGGTCTGAGCCATCAAATTTGGTCACATCCACCCACGGAAGGCGTAGGTCACGTTGAAAGTGATGGTGCTGAAAGGTATGGGAATGGGAGGAATGTTCACCTTCAATCTTTGGAGGTGCATCAAAGAAAGGGTCATCTATAGGGATCTTCAATTTGGTGCAGAGTGATGCAAAGACAAATTCAAGCTGGGTGGTTATTACGTGTTTGACTTCCTCCATTGAGCACTGCATGGTTGTACTTATGGTTGTATTGATGCTCGTATCGATGGAGGCAACATTGGCACTGAGTTGTTTTACTTCTTTTTGGGTCTTGAGGAGACCAGATTGTAAGGTGTTGAAGCGAGCTTCCAAGTCTTGGCTACGGGTATGGGCCATCTTAAAAGGGGAGGGCGGGGTCAAAAATTTTGCTGAAAAATGATATGGATAAATGTGATAAGGGTGAAGAGATGAATCCAATGGAATAGGTCTCAAATAATAGTGAAAAAAATTCCAGACCTTTTTTTTTTTTTTTGTAACA
>ML836600.1:35070-66233 GCA_009831015.1 Picea engelmannii | reverse complement strand
GTAACACCTGCGGAGTTATACTCCGGTCTGAAGAATACTACAGCGATGAAATCCCCAAATTCTTAACCTTTAAGAAAAGTGTAGCGATTTGACAACCCGAACACAGTTGCACGGCAACAAATCTTGTCTGTTTAAATTTGTCTATGTTTCTATCCCCCAAGAGTTAGGTATTCAAGGGTTCTACAGACAAGGGTTTTCCCTGTGCTATAGCTCTCTGATATGCATGCGGGGTCCAACAATAGTACTCAGCCCAATATCTCAGGGCACTAACTAAGGAGGATAGACCGTACCCTTAGCCGTACTACCCGACTACCCAGGTACTAAAGAGTATCTTCCTGAGTGTTGTTCTCAGTTACAATATAGCAGTCAAGCGGCTGATCAGTTTATCTAAAGAGGGCTTCAAGAAATCTAGGTCGATCTGTACACAGGTGTTGTCTAATGCGCTACCACTCGAAGGGGTACCAACACGGGTTACAAGGGTGGCCAACAGATGTGCGCTTAAGAACCACTTGTATTTCCTACGTGTATGAATCCCTCAACCGCGGGTTTATGCGCGTAACGACGGATCTCTATGGCTTAAAGATGTCGGAATACGTCTCTACCCTGGAAAAAAAAATTCCCACAATTTCTGCCAAGGAAAGTGCTCTGATACCACTTGTAATATACCAGACATAAAAAGTATGCAAAATAGAAATAAAATGCTAGAAATGGTAGAATAACAGTAATATAACCAGCATAATCTCCACAATAACATAGAAATGATATAAGAACAACAACAGAAATAGCACTTTGATTCAGAAAGCAATGTTCACAGGCCTCTTCGAGGAGGCAACCTCCAGTTGAGCAGCACTCTGCTACAATAATCTCCAAGCTAGGGTTTTCATACCCTCAACCCTTATTTATACTAAATATGTCTATCAAGAGAAGCATCTAGAGGAAGATCCTTCTAGAAGCGGAAGCTTCTATTAGGTCTTCTTACATCCGCCTTATTCTATTTTATTGAAAGGCCTTATTAATATTGACCTTTATTACATCCGAATACATTGCTCTACCTATGTGTGGGTTAGGACCCTAACATCAAGGGTTAATCATAAGAGAAAAATGCAGAGATACTCATTCACAAGGAGGGCGCAAGGATTAGAGATCAATCAAAAAAGAAAAATTCTGAGATAAGTAAGGGATAGATAGCTAGGCGAAATTTATCCTTCACTTATTATCCATGCACACGAAAGCAGGGAATTTGAATCTATAGGTCTTTAAACACTGGAGTGACGACCGTCAATTCAACGCCTGGTCAACTGCTCAGGAACGGAATAATAACTAAAGGGATAAGGGAAAAACACTTATTTCTTTGTAATAAACAATAAAACAAACACAGAGAAGTCATTGCAATCGGAGTTTGGGTTTGCCATGGGAAATCAATTCAAACACTAAGAGAATAAGGCTGGGATGACTTTAAGTATAAAACGTTGAATAAACATAATATTAACACATAAGAAGTACAATATTGAAGGCGCAGGAACAATATTAAACTACCATTGAAAATATACACATGTGTACCTTAGCGAAATGAAAAAGCTCTAAAGTTGGTGTCCCATGCGCGCTCCGTCCAACTTCTGCTCGCCAACCGATTTGACCTCACCGGTACCTCCCAGCCAACGTTAGGGTTACTCTTCTTCCCCCTGAGCCCCCTGAGCCGCAAAGGGGCCACGCACACAATACCAGAGAATAGCTAGCACCCAACTCGCCTCGCAAGGTCGAGCTACCACTCATTACCCGAGCTGGGTATCCCAACTCCCACAGGAGAAATTTCAGTCAAGGTAAAATTCAGCAGTGCAACGTTACGCAAAAATATGAGATCCATACTCCTCCTCCTCCATCCTTTTTATAGAGTTTTTTTAAGTAATTATTTTCTCAAATTCTCATTAAATTTATTTTTCAGTTAATTAATTATGAAAAACCTACCTCGTACACATGTCACCCATCCCCTAATTGCACCAGAAAATTAATTTTATTAAATAATTAATTATTCCTATTCCCCTCACCCACCTAAACGCATTCCTAAAAATGCTCCTTGGTGTCCCAATATTCCCTTACAAATATTAAATGACTTACACCTTACTTAATTCCTAGTTGAGTTCATAAATAGCAAGTTCCCAAGGCAAGATTCCTTACTAAGTTAGACATT
Organism: Picea engelmannii; assembly: GCA_009831015.1. NCBI lineage: Eukaryota > Viridiplantae > Streptophyta > Pinopsida > Pinales > Pinaceae > Picea > Picea engelmannii. Next base: position 64,045 of record ML836600.1, on the reverse strand, counting down.
CATCTTTTTTTTTTCCTTACATTTCCCCTTTTCTTTAGGTTTCCCCTTTTTCTTTAAGTTTCCTATTTCTTTTAAGTTTCCCTCTTTTTCCTTTTTAACTAAAATCAATTTAGCAAGTGTAGATAAAACAACCATTTAACCTTTTTCTTCTTTAATTAAAAATTAATTTAGCAAGTGTAGATGAAACAACCATTTACCCTCTTTTTTAACTAAAATTAAATTAGCAAAAATAGATAAAAATAACAATTTCCCTTTTTTAAATTTTAATCCTCCATTATAATTTTGACTTTAATAAATAAATTTGAATTTCTTACCCCCCTTCTTGTTATTTGTTTATTTGTTATTATTATTATTCTTTTTTACCACATCCTCTACTTAGACCTAGATTTTAATTTCACTAGGTTGGGCGACATTTTTATTAGAGAAATTGTTTTTAAATATTACTTATCACATCATTCATTTTAAGGTTGTCTAGGTTTATTCACTTACCAGTTAAAATCGCGATGTGCCCTTCAGGACGCACTAGGCGCTCCAAGGGTGCCACTCACCTCTTTCTATTTTCCTTGCATGATGTGCCCTTCAGGACGCACTACGTGCTCTAAGGGTGCCACTGGCCTCTTTCAGTTTTCCTTGCGCGACGTGCCCTTCAGGATGCACTACGTGCTCCAAGGGTGCCACTCGCCTCTTGACTAACTTTGGTAGACGTCAAAAAACCCTAGAATCAATACTCCGCCAGGTGATCTTGTGGGAGACTTAGGGCCTCTAAGGAATAAGGCCCCTACCTTATTGTGTGCCCCTTAGAATCATCCTGAGCGATTGTCACAGTCTGCCTCACGACATCATGGGTCTTCTCGAACTAGGTAATCATTAACCTACAGTTTGAGCCATGGCGGGAGTGTTAGTAGGTTGCGGTAGGGTTGCTACCACACATCTCCCTCAAAGTCTCTAGTTGTCCTGCGTGACCCCTCTACTCCACATGTGAGTCTGGTCGGCAAGTTATCGTCAGTCTGCATCCATCAACGAATCATGTCAACAATAATAATCAATCATCATAACATCTAATCATATGTACATGTTTCACATCAATAACATTCAAACCCAATAGTCCACTCCCTGACTCGATCCGGAGTCCAAGGGGTTTCATTGATGCCTCTGCATCCTCAATGTATAAATTCTTGCACACTCAGGAGAACCTAGTCAATAGCACCTGTCTATGTGAATACAACAAATTAACATATCATCAATCCATAATGTCTCATAATCATAATCGAATGACCAATATTACAATAATTCGAATCACTTGCAAGCAAGTGTCTTCAAAGAATAAGTTCGCTCAGTGCGTGCAAGAGTGGGTTGTTACATACACCCCCTCTTGTTTTAAACTTCATCCCGAAGTTTCACAATATATAAGTGTTGAAATAAAGTGTATCACAGTGTCATAAGACTATCTATCAACAAAAAAGGAAATTGTTGGCGCATATCATATGTGTCCTCTGAGGTCACCGAGTGCAAACAATAGTTGTCCCATTGGACCTTGACCTGATCTACTATTCAACGTCGTAGCTGTCGAATGCGATGGTCCAGGATGCGGATTGGCTCAGTCATGAGCGCACCCTCATCCGATACCTGCAAGGTACCCAAGTCAAAACATGTGTAGGATCACTAATATAATGTCTCAAAACAGATACATGAAAAACATCATGCATACGCCTCAAAGAATCAGGCAAGGCTAGACGATAGGCCACGGGCCCCTTCCTTTCCACAATCTCGAATGGTCCCATGAAACTAAGAGAGAGTTTAGCACCCTTTCCAAACTTGATCGAACTCTTATGCGGTTTCACCTGCAAGAAGACTCAATCGCCAACTTCATAACTACGGTCGACATAATGTGCATCAGCATAACTCTTCTGTCGATCCTGCGTTTCCTTGATCCTTTGTCTTATTGTTTTCATTTGATATTCCATTTCTTGGATCGCTTATGGCCCCACCAGGACCCTATCCTCAAGCCGATCCCAACTCAAAGGCATCTGACATGGTCGCCCGTAAAGAAACTCGAAAGGCTTCATCTTAATGGTGCTTTGATAACTATCGTTATATGCAAATTCTACCAGTGGCAAGAATTCCTCCCAACGCTATTGTTGGTCCATCACGTACATGCGCAACATGTCCTCCAATATTTGGTTTGTTCGTTCGGTTTGCCTGTATGTCTCTGGGTGATATGCAGTACTAAATTTAAGTTGGATTCCCAAGGCCTCTTGGAAACTAGTCCAAAATTGCCCAGTAAACATCGATCCTCGATCAGATATAATCCTCTTAGGCACACCATGCAGTCTCAAAATATAACTAATGAAAACCATAGCTATGTTAGGTGCCTGATACATCATACGCATAGGAATAAACTAAGCACTCTTCGTCAAAGTGTCAACTACCACAAAAATCGAGTCGTGTCTCCTTGTCGTCAGTGGAAATCCAACAATGAAATCCATCGAAATGACCTCCCATTTTGATTATGGAATCACGTGTGGTTGTAGTAATCCTACTGGATGTCTATGTTCAGCCTTCAATTGCTGACATTCTAGACATCTTGCCACGTAGTTGACTATGTCTTCCTTCATTCCTTTCCAAAAGAATAAGGGTTCAAGGTCTGCCCTCATCTTCGTGACTCCCGGATGAGCCATGTACACTGCTATGTGAGCCTCATTTAGGATCAAACTTCTCAACTTGTCATTGGGCAGTACGTAAATTTGACTTTTAAATATCAATAATATGTCATGGTCCATAGTAAATCCTTCAAATTTTGGTACCATCATTGTGTTTTGTCCGATAAAATCCTTGACCTCTTTGTACCAGTCATCGTCACATTGTAAGATTAGAATCTTTTCACATAGATTCGTCTGAAGAGGCATAACTGAAAAGATGTGTGGTCTCCGACTCAACGCATCTGCCACTCTGTTCATTGTACCTTTTATGTAAGTAATCTCAAAATCGTACTCGCTAAGCAACTCCAACCAACGTCATTGTCACACGTTCTAGTCGCTTTGCATAAAGATGTGTTGTGGTCCACAGTGGTCTGTTTTTAGTTCGAATTTCCATCCAATAAGGTAGTGTCTTCAAACTCTCAAGGCATATAAAATGGATAACAACTGCAAATCGTGTGTCGCATAGTTCTCCTCGTGCCTTCTCAACTTCCTCGGGATGTAAGTGATCACTCGATCGTCTTGCATCAAGACTCTGCCTAAGCCTTCCTTGGATGCATCAATACATACCAAGAAGTCTATGTCCATGTCAGGGACCTTTAGTATCGGTGTCATTTTCAATAGCTCCTTGAGCCTTTGAAATGCCTACGTGCATTTCTTGGTCCAAACAAACTTCTTGTTCTTCTTTTGCAATTCCATAATCGGATTTGTTATCTTTGAGAAACCCTCGATGATCGTCGATAGTATCTCACTAAACCCATGAAGCTATGCACTTCTGGGACATTTGTCAACGCAGGCCATTCCATAACAGCCTTGAACTTTGTTGGATCCATGGCAATACCTTCGTCGGAGATGACATGCCCTAACTAGTGAATCTCTGATTGATAAAACAAGCATTTAGACAATTTCCCATACAATTTGTTCTCTTGTAGACACTGTAGTACCAAGCACAAGTGTTCATCATGCTCCTCCATCGTTTGAGAGTAAATCAAAATATTGTCAATGAATACTTGGACGACCAAGTATTCGCGAAACACCTTGTTCATCAAACTCATAAATACACCAGGGGCGTTCATTAGTCCAAACGGTAAAACAATAAACTCGTAATGCCCAAACCTCGTCTTAAAGGTGGTCTTGGGATGTCGTCCTCCTTGATCTGCAATTGGTGATACCGTGATCTCAAGTCAATCTTTTAAAACATCGTTGTGCCTTTCATCTAATCAAACAAATCATCAATACTTGCTAATGGATACCGATTCTTGATCGTTTCCTTGTTCAATTGACGATAGTCAATGCAGAGTCTCCACGACCCACCCTTATTTTGTATGAAAATAACAGGCACACCCCATGGTGACACACTCAAACGTATAAGTCCTAGGTCTAGCAATTCCTTCAATTGCATTCTCAACTCTTGTAAATCTGGGGTCGACATCCGATGAGGCGTTCTTGCTATCAGTTAAGTCCTCGGTTTTAGGTCTATGGTAAATTCCAATTCCCTCTTCGGCGACATCCCAGGTAACTCCTCAAGGAATACATCCGCAAACTCTCTTACCACCAGAAGGTGTTCTAGAACTTTCGCTACTCCCTTCTCATTTAACGCAAGGATCGCAAAAAGAAAACATCCCTTACACATTCTCTTTCGTAGCTGCAAGGAAGAGATGAACCTCAAGGAAATTCCCTGGTTCCGACTTACAATCACACATATTTGTCCCTCATCATCGACCAAGATTAACTGTTTCATCTTACACTCGAGTATCGCCTCGTGTGATTCCAACCAGTCCATACCGATCACTATGTCATAAGATCCTAAGATCGTGACATACAAGTTGGATCTGGTGACAAACTCTCCCAGTTTAAGGCTACAGCCCGTAACCTTCCCTCCAACCTTCTATTTGGCCCCCAAATCCATTTCTACAAAGCTAAACTCATCCTGTTCAAATTCCTTTACCTTAATTCTTTTTAGTGTTGCACCAGAAATGAAACTCTTTGTAGCACCTGGATCTATCAAAATACTAAGGGTCTGCTCAGCGATGGTACCTGATGTCTTGAGCCTATTCGACTAGTGTTCTTCTTGGCGGTTATTCACCATTTCATGAATCCAATGGGCCTTGCCCAAATCTTCCACGGTAGTGGGTCCGAATGATCCAGATGCTCTAGTCCTCTCTGTTGGGCAGTCGCGTTAGTAATGTGCCTCCCCACATTCCAGCACACCTTCTTTGTTCCAGTAATCCTAGTACCTGAAGTAGAAGTTGAATCCTAACATTAAGGCCAAACACAAACATGTTGACCTTAAGTTTCTCAGTAATTTGGTGCAGAGCATACAAAAGCAGCTCAAAAAACGGGCCTCGTACTCGGGCACCGTATGGTCGCCTTGTCGCAAGGTGTTGAACTCATTGAGCCGACGCTCATTGAATTCCTCAAAAATATGCCTCTCCTAGAACTATTCCTCAAACATTTACCATGACACGTATTCAATGGCCATGTTCAATTGTGGCAGGAGAGTATTCCATCATAGAAGAGCATTCCCCTTGGGCGCGTTGTGGACCCTTAGGGGTACAGGCACCCTGGCCTAATCTCAATACAGATGGTGAATCAAGGCCTCTAACAATCTATGGAAGGACCTTGTCAAACCATCATCATCCCTTACAACAATCGAGTCCAGCCCAAGGGCTTGTTCTTCCCCCTTGAGGGTTAGACTCCGAGGATGCAGGCACTTCTGGAGGCATCTCACCTCCTTCCACGGCACCACGTTGCGAACCTCTGAGGAATCCTCTAATCTATATCACCACATTGACACGTTAAATTTTTAATTAGCGTTAGTTTATTACTCAAGAGTTTACTCCAGTGGAAAAAATGGCAATCCATAGTCGCAGGGTTGAACCCACTCTGATACCATATGTAAAGACCCCATCGTTACGACTACAAGCAACGCAATCAAGTGAAAAAAATATTTTTTCTTTTTGAAGCAGAAAGGCAACAACGACGACAGTTAAACAACACAACTTGATGACGAACACAATGCATGCAGCTCAGGCAACAAACAACAACGAATCAACACACTAGCACATCATGAACTGGACGAAACATGCAATAATCAATAGACATAAATAAATGACTACCCGCCCGACACAAGAAAGACAATGCCTACCAGCTAAAGGACAACATCAAAAACCTGACACAGTGGCTTCGACGACCAGGAACTATTAACCTCTACGTCTCACAAAACCCAACGCCTTAAGGCGTTACAAAACCAAGTACCAACAACCATTACAACGAACCAATGCCCACATCGGGAAGCACAGACTCTGGCCAGGTTATCATTCGCATCTATCCATCAGGGAGCACAATGATCCCCTCATCAGGAATCACGTCATCATAAGGCGATAGACGTGACAGTAACCATGGCGCAACACAACATTTTTAGACCCTTAACCCAAGCTAGATCCCTCATGCTAGGAGACTGAATTAACTGTCAAAAACATAAGGACTAAACCCAAGCACCCAACCAACAATCGACAAGACAATAAGACGCAAGGGAATCTGACAACTATAACATTCATACAACACATTAAAATCCTTGCGCAAAACTTTTTATTGCAAACATACATCAATATGTACACATTAAAATAATTATTATCAAACAATTAGCTCATTGTAACTATTTTCCAATTCCAATATCAGATAAGTATTTTCCTAAGGAGGAATCCACTATCCTTTAAACAGAAACAAATATGGAACATGTCCTTTTAAACAATATTAAAACATGTCTTTTAAAACTGAATATGTTATCTTTTAACTGAAACCATATAATAAAATTGCTATCTAATAATCGCTATCAACCATGTTGTCTAATAAAATAAATTATTGTTTAACAATGATATTGAAGGCTACAATAATATTACTATCTATGAAATGAAATCATTGTCCTAACAGTGGCAACGTTGTCTACCATAAATCTGCCATTCAAATGCTAGTCATTGGAAATGTAAAGAATATAACAATTAAGAAATATAAAGAACATAAGGAATATATCGTTGGCTACCATGTAAAGAAGGTATCGTTGTCTATATATTAAATCGCAGTCTCTACATATTAAAAATCATTGAGATTAAAAAAAACGTAGGGACTTTTCCATATTAAAAACGCAGGAATTAACATGATAAAAACGTTATCCATGATTATTATAATAATGATATTGCTATCCGTGATAATTATAATGATATCGTTGGGGGTTACAATGATATGTTGGGTCTTATATAATATGATATGTTGGGTAAATGTTACTAAAATTGATGAATAAATGTATAGTTGTTGAATTACATTTCAAGGGAAAATTTTAACTCTATAAAATTACAGTAATCGCTATCATAAACCGCTATATGAGTTCACTATCATAAAATCGTTGCACGAATTCGTTGTCATGCACAGCAATAATGCAATTAAATCATTGTCCATTACATATGGGTAATTTGCAGTCAATACATATTAAAATCGTAGGGTAAATAAATGAAAATGTTGGCATAAATAGAGATGAAATCGCAGAGAAAATAAAAGATAACGTTGTCATATTTATATATGTTTGCAGATATATATTAATTTTCTAGCAAATATATTTATTGTCAACAATTATTGAATCGCTATCTGATAATGATATTGAGGTCTAACAATCTAATAATTTAATAAAGATATGAAATCGCGGAGTTAGAAAAATCACAGTAGTAAAACGTTGATTTAAAAACCGTCGAGGTAAAATCGCCCAGAATTAAAATCGTTGTCAAAGGATAAGTCATTGTCCAACGATAATGTTACCTAGTAAAGATATGGCTGGGTAAAACGGTTACTCTCTGTGTAAAAACGCCAAGAAAAATCGTGGTTGAAGGCCGGGTAATATGCCTAGAAAAATCGTGTTGAATGTTGTGTAATGAGCCACGGATTTCGTAGTGTGAGAGTTGAGAAAATGAAGATGATCAAATCATTGTCATTCCCAAGCCAAGAAGAGAAATCGTCCAGAATAAATCGATGTCAAACAAACTCGCTGGGTAAAAACTATTCAAGTTCAAGAAAGGGATTCGAACACAAGCAATGATCCTTCAAAACAATTCTGGGTAAAACAATCTGGTAAAACAATTTGGTGGAAATGATTTGTTTAGAGATTAATCCTTAAATATTAATCACTCAATGTAGAGTTTAAACATATCTCAACGTTGGACATCATCAAAAACGCAAAGATTTACAAAAGATTAAGTAATTAAAAACGCAGAGAAAATTGAGGTTTTAATCAATCAAGACGTGGAGATACTCATTCACAAGAAAGCGCAAAGATCAGGGGTTAATCATAAGAGAAAAATGCAGAGATACTCATTCACAAGGAGGGTGCAAGGATTAGATATCAATCTGAAAAGAAAAACGCCAAGATAAGTAAGGGATAGATAGTTGGGCGAAATTTATCCTTCATGTCTTATACATGCACAGGAAAGTAGGGCATTTGAATCTATAGGTCTTTAAACATCAGAGTGACGACCGGCGATTCGGCTCTTGGCCAACTACTCAGGCACAGACTAATAACTAAAGGGATAAGGCAAAAACACAAATTTCTTTGTAATAAACAATAAAACAAACACAGAGAAGTCATTGCAATCGAAGTTTGGGTTCGTCATGGGAAATCAATTCAAACACAACAAGCATAAGGTTGGGATGACTTTAAGTTCCTTGATTATAAAACGTTGAATAAACATAGTATTTAACACAGAAGAAGTACAGTAATGAAGGAACAACAACAATATTAAACTACCATTCAAAATATACACATGTGTACCTTAGCCAAATGTGAAAGCTCTGAAGTTGTTTTCCTGTGCGCGCTCCGTTCAGCTCCCGCTTGCCAACCGATGTGACCTCACCGGTACCTCCCAACCAACGCTAGGGGTACTCTTCTTCCCCATGAGCCCCCTGAGCCTCAAAGGGGCCACACACACAATACCAAAGAATAGCTAGCACCCAGCTCGCCTTGCAAGGTCGAGCTACCACTCATTACCCGAGCTAGGTATCCGAACTCCCACAAGAGAAAGTTCAGTCAAGGTAAAATTCAGTAGTGTAACATTACGCAAAAAGATGAGATCCATACTCCTCCTCCTCCATCCCTTTTATAAAGTTTGTTTAAGTAATTAGTTTCCCAAATTCTCATTAAATTTATTTTTCAGTTAATTAATTTCGAAAAACCTACCCCGTACACATGTCACCCATCCCCTAGTTGCACTAGAAAATTAATTTTATTAAATAATTAATTATTCATATTTCCCTCACCCACCTAAAAGCATTCCTGAAAACATTCCTTGGTGTCCCAATATTCCCTTACAAATCTTAAATGACTTACGCCTTACTTAATTCCTAGTTGAGTTCATAAATAGCAAGTTCCCAAGGCAAGATTCCTTACTATGTTAGACATTCAGCATTTTTTTCCTTGCGTTTCCCCTTTTCTTTAGGTTTCCCCTTTTTCTTTAAGTTTCCCTCTTTTTCCTTTTTAACTAAAATCAATTTAGCAAGTGTAGATAAAACAACCATTTACCCTTTTTCTTCTTTAATTAAAAATTAATTTAGCAAGTGTAGATGAAACAACCATTTACCCTCTTTTTTTTAACTAAAATTAAACTAGCAAAAATAGATAAAAACAACCATTTCCCTTTTTAAAATTTTAACCCTCCATTATAATTTTGACTTTAATAAATAAATTTGAATTTCTTACCCCCCTTCTTGTAATATGTTTATTTGTTATTATTATTATTATTGTTTACCACATGTTCTACTTAGACCTAGATTTTAATTTCACTAGGTTGGGCGACATTTTTATTAGGGAAATTGTTTTTAAATCTTACTTATCACATCATTCATTTTAAGGTCGTCTAAGCTTATTCACTTACCATTTAAAATCATGGTGTGCCCTTCAGGATGCACTAGGCACTCCAAGGGTGCCACTCGCCTCTTTCTGTTTTCCTTGTGTGACGTGCCCTTCAAGATGCACTACGTGCTCCAAGGGTGCCACTCACCTCTTTTCATTTTCCTTGTGCGACAAGCCCTTCAGGATGCACTATGTGCTCCAAGGGTGCCACTCGCCTCTTGACTGACTTTGGTAGATGTAAAAAAACCCTGGAGTCAATACTCCACCAGGTGATCTTGTGGGAGACTAAGGGCCTCTAAGGAATAAGGCCCCTACCTTATTGCACGCCCCTTAGAATCATCATGAGAGACTGTCACAGTATGCCCTCACAGCATCGTGGGTCTTCTCAAACTAGGTAATTGTTAACCTACATTTCGAGCCACGACAGGAGTGCTAGTAGGTTGTGGCAGGGATGTTGCCACACCTCTCCCTCAATGTCTCTAGTTGTCCTGCGTGACCCCTATACTCCACGTGTGAGTCTGGTCGAAAAGCTATCGTCAGTCTGCATCCATCAACGAATCATGTCAGCAATAATAATCAATCATCATAACATCTAATCATATGTACATGTGTCACATCAATAACATTCAAACCCAACAATCCACTCCCTAACTCGATACGGAGTCCAAGGGGTTTCATCGATGCCTCTACATACTCAATGTCCAAAGTCCTGCACACTCAAGAGAACCCAGTCAATAGCACATGTCTATGTGAATACAACAAATTAACATATCATCAATCCATAATGTCTCATAATCATAATCGAGCAACCAATAGTATAATAATCTAGATCACTTGCAAGCAAGTGTCCTCAAAGAATAAGTTCACTCAGTGCGCGCAAGAGTGGGATGTTACAGTGTGTTTCTTTTCCATAAGAATGGTGTGATGGCTTAAATTGTTTGCTTTTACTTTGAATATTTGATTGCTTAATTTGTGTATGCCTTTACTTTATCTTCATTATTTTAAATTATGTCCAAGTGTGTTAATGATCGTGTGTGGTTTGTTTCCAAAAAAATTAGGAAGTTGTTAACCCTGAGATCTTGAAAGATTTTTGAAGCTATAAGACTCGAATCTACGACTAAGATATTTATGGATTAGGTTTTATATCACAAGATTTATTTGATTTGGTTTTATGCCATGTAAAGCTACGGGAGTTGTTAAATATTGACTCGTGGAAATGATTTATCGAGCAAATTACATTTTGAATTCAATATGATTAGTTTAGTTTCCTAGTCCTACACATACAGTGCCAGTGTCTCACAAGCTTACAAGATGTCGAATTGATATTTAATGATCAACAATTTAAGCAATTAAATTTCCCGACATTTTTGTCACCATTGCCAAGGAGATGCCAAGGGATTAGGCATTGGTAATTTGGTTTTCAGTCTTTCATTTTTTTCATTTATGTTTCTACATATGATTTTTGGTTGTGTTAACATTCTAGATGCAGTGAGATAGTGACGGTAAGACGCAAAGATGACCTCACTAAAAAATTTATATAGTGCAAAATACTAACACATTAGTTATAGTGAGTACAAAATCTCACCGAGTCTAGTAGAAAATTGACTTCGAAAATCTTCTAAAACAGAGTTGGGGCAGTTAATATTCGAGGGATTAAAATTGAGAATTTTTCAAACCTGTTTCTAAGGAAAATTCCTTGGAATATAGTTTCTAACTCAATTTGAATCACTCAATTTGGATCTCAAACGAAAATTTTATGACCGAAACAGTGATTGGATGTAGAGTAGGTAGCTAAGGAACATAGCTACGATGATCTCTTTTTGGATGCCTAAACGAATAGATATTTAAAACATGTTTTTCATGGTGTATTTTCCTATGAATCTAGTTTACAGTGCAATTTGAATCACTCAAATTCGATAACATACAAGAAAATTACGTCCAAAATACTAACTGTCTATCCTAAATCTACATTCCTAAAACTTTGTTTCATAGGTTGTCCCTTGGCATATTTGACTCATCAATTCTTATTGTATACAAAACCTGCTTCTGCTAGAGATATCCCTTTCAATCTACTTTCATTTGGATTTTGAATCACCTAAATCAGACATCAAACGAAGAAGTTATCATTGAAATACCATTGGGTGGTCTAGTTAGCCAGCTCTCCTCTGCATGTAAAAGTGCATTTCATTTTATTTCTCCTCCTTTGATTTGTTTCATAATCACTATTTGTTATTTTTTTGTGTACGTTCAAGATGGAGAGTGCTTGTACACCTCTCTTATTCCATTAGCTCATGTTTTATTGCACGAAAGTGCTAGTTTTTTGCAGGTCCCAAGAGGATCAAGAAGGTCAATCTATGCACAAGTGATTTTCAAGACCAATTTTTTTTTTGAGAATGGCCTGCCATCCAGACATCCAAATCAAAAGAATACCAAGTGAAAACCAAAGAGAAGTCAGACCCACCATTCCATCACTACCAAATAAAACCTTAGAGAAGCCCATTATGTCATGGTATGCTTATTCATTTTTCTTCCTTTGAGCTTAACAATCCATCCATGTTGAAGTCCAAACTTCCATTTGTTTAGGTAGTCAACCTTAAACTTTGCATCTTACCACTAGTATCAAAGGATGAATTCAACCTATTTTCCCTTCACAAGTTTCCTTACTTTCTTGCCCCATCTCCATTCACCCCTAACCCATGAATAAAATCACTCAACTCACTTACAACACTAGTTATTTCATTGTCTTTTTTCTTTCTCCAAATAAAACATGTTTGGCAGTGAAAATCTTTCATTTGTGGTTCTTTAAAAAAAAAATTTCTATGCTCGAGTTGGATGATGTGGGATTTCTTAAGGCCCTCCTTCCAACAAATCTTGTCCCGTCAAGTTTAGCACATTATTTGGAACCAAGGTTAGAGACATTTTATAGTGCCTTGGAGAACCTTGCATACATCAATGGCAGGTTTCCTCGCTGATAGTAGTGGGAATACATCAATATCTCCTGACTATCAGATTCTGCAGGGGGCTCGACTTCAAAACATCTTTTTGTACCTGTCAGAATGCACTAAGGTACCTTGACACTCATTTTTATTATCGATGAGTTGTCTTGCATTGATTAACGACATTCATTAATGGTCAGTAATCCAACATATTATCTCTATGTTTGACTTCAAAAAAACTTATTCACATAGATAGAATTGTAAGTGATCAATTATGTATAAAGACTACATGGTTTCATAGCACTAACATCAGTTTCAAATATTCAATTAAGATTCAGCTCCAGATTTCAACACTTCTAGATTAGTTCTAATAGTAAGAAGGTATCGAGGTTCCAATTTCAGATCTTATCCTCTGCTCCTCCAGCCAAAGGAAGAAAGCAACATGATTCAGATCATATTATTTTACTTCAGATCCATAATCCAACAACATCAGCCAAAAGAATCATCCATTATCACAAGACCTTTTAAATGCATAACTCATGGACTTCTCAGGTAGGTGCAGATATGTTGTTTTCTAATCTTAATCGATAATTCTTTGAATACTAGAAGAGATGTATTTGGAAAATTCCCATGCCTATATGATCTTTCCCCTTCCTTATTTGCCAAAAATTTTCGAGGATAGAAAAAAAATTTAGTTGGGGAGGGGGGGAATACATCCATACCTTGTGATCCCATACTCTTATGTCATATTTTGATCCCATATCACATACTCCATACCCTTATACGATGGTGATCAACATGTTTCTCCCATGTGATTGTTGTTGTTCTTCTAAAAACCCTCATTGATTTCCTATAACCCGTCATTGGTTTTCATATTAGTGCGCCTCCAAATTGAACTCTACCACTTGGAGGGTTTTCTACATGTCCAAGGCATGCTTCAATACCTCTCAGATGTTAAAACTACAAAACTATGCGCTCAGGAGGATGCAGTGTCAATTTTGGTATTTCAGGTAGCGAAGTGACCATTTCCAGTAGCACTTCACTACTTTGCATATGGGCACCTTCTTAGAGTCAAATTAGAGATATGGATTTTGTGTGGGATGGCATCAGGATGGTTTTATGTTGTCTAAATCGGCCCCAAGATGAACAAAGAACATGTCATTCTCTGGTCAAATCAAAAGTCAAAATTATAAATTTAAAATAGTCAAATATGCTCTGTGGGCACTTTTTGCACGTCATTTTCATATAGTGGAGGCTAAATCAAGAAAAAACAAGACATGGATTTTGTGCAAAATATAAGAATTTTAGTTCAGCTTGGGAAAAAATCTCTTAAAATGCACAAGTAGGAATAGGTGAGCAAGTTTTTAAGACAGTTTTTACTTTTTACCATTGTGTGCAAGTAAGCTAGAAATTGCGTATTTTGCACAACGGTGCCTTTTTTCCATAAAAATGGAAATTGAAAGCTATGATAAGATTAAAAATGATGAAATACAACATCACCCTTTGAAACACTCAATTTGGCCTTAAAATGAGCTCAGGGTGTCCATTTTTGTACACATGGGCAACCTTGTCAAATTTGGAAATAAGGCAGAAATTGATTTGACCATATGTTGCAAACCGTGCATCCGTTGGCCATGAAATTTGGGAGGGAAATGCACTAAGGTAAGATTAATAAACTTAGCAAATTTTAGGTCAAGCTAGTTCATATTTTTTTGAGAAATCTGCCACCGTAACCTACATCTGTTTTGTGTTTTTCTTAAAATCTATGAATTGGGTTTTACTCAAATTTTGTGTGTCAAAGAATCATGATAATTAAAATTGTTGGCATGTTTACAGGAAGAGTGTGCTTGTCATTGATGGTAAGAATAGCAGTGATGATGGCAAACAGGAAAAGCATAAGCTCAAGAGGAGGAGCAAACAATATGTAGAGATCGAAGCAGCTCAGGAGAAGGATCGTGACCGTCGAATCTGCAAGCCAGATCAACGACATGGATGAATTATGGAGAGAAAAATAAGAATTAAACAACTCGCTAGTTCTAATCCCGTAGTTGGTCTAGATCAACAAATCTCGTAAACCCAAATATCGACAACTGTGGTCGATCCAAAAAACGACCAGATTAGTTCGAATTAAATCGTGACCGTCGGATGCGCAATCGCTAGATCAATGACAGGGATAAATTGCGAAGATCAAAAGGAGAATTAAATAACGTGCTATCTCCAGTCCTGCAATTAGTCAAGACCGTCAGATGTTATAGCCTCGAATATCAGTGATTGTGGTTAACTCACCTACAGCGCACAACTTCAAATTACGGAGTTTGGGTGACGAGTTAAATCACTCGCAAGTTGTGGTTCCGCAATCATCCTTGATCGCGGATCTGCTTCGAGATTCTTCATAACTATTGGATCATTTTAAAGTGGAAGGATAGGATAAGCAGAGCGTCAGTTTGAGATTTGAAATATTCATAGTCCGGAGACCCGAAGAGCCAAAATGAATCCTCGATCGTTAAATCATCCGAAGTAAACTTCGGTCGTCAGATCACTCTAAAGTGGAAGGACATGATAAGCAAGGGCTGAGATCTGAAACCACAATCACCCGAATATCTGTTAGTCGTCGAATTGAAATAATTGAAGGGTAATTTAAACGGGGCACAAGGTTTGAGAATTCGAATACCCAAATCTTCATCAGTCGTCGGATCAAATTCAGTGGAAGGATAGGATAACCAAAGATGGATAGTCGTTGGATTTAATCCAAGGCAAAGTTGCACCACAGACAAATCGAGTCATCGATCTAAGAACATGATCGATAAACAACATTCAGTTTGGGTCTAAAAGTTGTGAGGAGGTTATTGTTCGTGGATTCTCACTTTGGAAGAATTGGTGACTTGAAAAGCCGAAATACCTGAAGTCCCGAAGTGAATGAGGATCCACGTCAGCAAGACTACGTCAACAAGGAAACATGGCGCAATCAAACAATGACAAGTGTCAATTTGATTCGACATTTCAGGTACATGAAAATCACAAATACGGGTGACACGTGGCAGCTACTAGGCTCATGACACATCATCAAGTGATGTAAGTAAGTGATGTCACTCTGGGAGTTTTACTTCGGGAGCTTTACCGACAACACCTGCCCAAAGTTTCGAACTCCAGAAGTGGTTTGGGGCCGTCCATCATCGAGGAAGATAGGTGGTGCGATATCCACAACTTCGGAAGTTTGTGGATGGGGAGACATGAAAATTGTCGAAGACAAATCTCGACCGTTGATCGTCAAGGGGAGTACGTGTCAATTGATCTAACATTTCAGAGAAATCTCACTTCAAGGATTTCCAGTTGAAACTTGAGATTTCTGAACCCCGAATACCTAAAGGGATTATGACAGTTGATTCAAGAATAACATGCGTCGTTAGATCATGGACTCTAGGTGAAATGATCCGAGAGCAAGCGGAGTTTGAGAATCGAGATTCTCGAAGCCCGAAAGGAGAAATCGATCTCGTCCATTGGTTTGGAGGGCCACGTGTCACTTGGTCATTAAGACAAAGGATTGCGTGTGGACGGAGGAAAGAAGGCAGGAAAGGAAGATAAATCTCAGTCATTGATTTAGGGAGGTTATATATGATCCGCATATCGTGAAAGGACAGATCTGACCCATCCATTTAGGAGCACCATCAAGATTGTGAGATCAACGGTCCCATCACATTGTGGGGCTAGAACATGCTCAGGTCTTAATTTTTCTTGAGCGAGCCGCAATTGAAACCATGATTTTGATGAAAGGGTATGTGGCAGCTCGAGGTAAATTGTGGGGTGAAAAGCAATTTAATTCAAACCACCTTTGGACATGCCCGCAATCATGTGGTCACGTGAAGATCATCGCCCAAGGTCATTTCCAAAAACGGAGCTAGCGCTCACAAGACCGAGTTCGGGAAGCACTTTTTGAATAAGCATTTGGTCACCGCCAGTGGTCACGTGAAGGAAGAGGCTTAGATGCCAAAGAAGCCAAAGACGACTGGATGTAACTGACAGAGAATATGAAGAGTTTTGACTGCCAAAGAAGCCAAGGAATCTCAGGATAACGCCCATTGATGATGAACAGATTCAGCATAACCGCCAGAGAAGACGTAGAGTTGCAATGATGATCATATAGAGGACTCGGCGTGAGATAGACATGGAGAACATAGGAGAGTGTGGTTTTTTCAATTAGCCATGCAGTTGTGAGGAAGAGATGCAGTGAACAACCTGAAGTGCAGAACAGTGGCGCAGTGAAGAGCAAGCAAAGGCATAGCACATAGAATGGAAGAGGCAGCACAGAGAATATAATGCAGAAGAGAAGTTGAACATGAGAGATGTGTGTTGAAGGAAAAAGAGAAGAGCATTGAAGCAGAAAGATGCAGAGGCGGAATAGAGCATAGAAGTTGAAGGAGCCAGAGGAGGCATGGAGTTGTAATAGACCATATCAGATACATAGCAAGTAAGTAAAGTTTAATATCTCAGGGTGGTAGGGTGGTGCTAGGGAGGACTGTTGTCCTCAGAGTTTCAAGTGGGTGCTTAAACACAGGGAGTTGTAGCTTCCATCTGGTTGCAACCAGAAAAACCAGGGTGGCAGGGAGGTGCAAGGGAGAACTATTGTTCTCTAATATACAGATTGGTGCCTGTGTAACTGGAAGTTGGTGCTTCCAACTAGTTGGTGTTGGAACACTCACGGAGTTGGTGCTTCCTTCTAGTGGGTGCTAGATAAACCAGAGAGTTGGTTCTCTCAGTAAGTTGTTGCTTGTAAAACAGAGGTGGTAGCCTCAAAAGGAGTTGGTGCTCATAAGAATGATAATGTACAGAAAATAAAGATAACTTATAATATCAAGAAGAAGAGGTTTTTCCCTTTATGGGTTTCCTCAGGAAATATCTATCTCTGTATATTTCATGTGTGTGATTGATGTTGAATATTCTATTGCTTACTTCCCCGCATTATTGTGATCGTCATTGAGTGTTCTGTAAAGAGTTTAAAATGGGCATAATTGTTTAAGCACAATAACAACTGATTCACTGCCCCCCCCCGCCTCCCCCCCTCTTAGTTGTCCAACAATTGGTATCAGAGCCAGTTCCCTTTATTTAAAGGTAGATCAGTAAGCTTAAACATGACAAGTCATGAAGGAACTTCGACCAATAAGGCCCCCTTGTTCAATGAAACAAACTTTGGCTTCTGGAAAGTTAGGATGAGAACTTACTTAATGGCTTTAGGTCCAAATGTCTGGGATGTGTTAGAGATTGGTTATGTAAAGACAGTTGTACTAGCTAATAAGGATGACAAACTAGAATTCAGCTTCAATGCTAAGGCTATGAATGTTATTCTGAGTGGGCTTGCAAAAGCAGAATTTGTAAAAGTTATGCACTTAGAATCTTCCAAAGCAATGTGGGACAAACTCATTAGTAGTTATGAAGGTAATGGGAAGGTAAAGGATGCCAAGCATCAAACCTATAGATTACAGTTTGAACAACTAAAGATGAAAGAGGATGAAACTGTTGGGAAGTACTTTCTGAGAGTTTAAGAACTATTAAATGCAATGATAGGATTTGGTGAAAAAATTGAGGATGTCTCTTTAGTTAAGAAATTTTTGAGATCTCTGCCAAATAGGTTCAAACCAAAGGTCTCTGCTATAGAAGAAATTAATGATCTAAAAGCTCTGCCTAATGACAAACTCCTAGGAACTCTGATTGCTTATGAAATGAGGATAGGTAAATATAAACCCACCTCTAGAGAAGCATCTTTTAAAGCAGATGAGAATGAGGATTTTGAGCCTAATGAAATTGAAGAAAAAATTGTGAGAAGACTAAAGAAAGGATCATAAAACTACCAAGGAAAGCTGCCCTTCAAATTTTTAACTGTGGAAAGATAGGTCACTTTGCATCTAAGTGTCCACACAAGAAGCAGGATCAGAATTCTGAAGGTGAAAATAAGTACAAGCCCAATAGATTTGGTAAAAAGAAAAGTTTATGTGTAAACAATGATAATTCTTCAAAAGACACAGATAGTGACTCCTCCTGTGAAGATAAGGTTAATGACTTTATGCTTATGGCCAAATAGGACTATGATAATAAAAGCACAGGAAGTGAGGTTGACGATGAAGAAGTTGTGGTTGACTTGGAAGGAGAACTTATTAGTGCTCTAGAAGAAATTGCTAGACTTAGATCTAAGAAGAAAAAGCAAAAACAATTGTTGATACAGTTCGAGAAAGACAGTAAAAAACCCGATGAAGACTTTGCCCTGCTAAAAGTGGAATTAGAAGAGGCA
This sequence comes from Picea engelmannii, assembly GCA_009831015.1. Classification (NCBI taxonomy): domain Eukaryota; kingdom Viridiplantae; phylum Streptophyta; class Pinopsida; order Pinales; family Pinaceae; genus Picea; species Picea engelmannii. The sequence goes on along the minus strand of ML836600.1, from coordinate 45,241 downwards.
AAGAAAATAGAGGACATTCTGAAACAACAGCTATCAGAGAAGAAGGTAAGATGTGAAGCCTTGGAAGAAGAGGTAGTAAAAACCAGAAAAGAGATGGAGAAGTTTAAAACATTGTATCTCCAAAATCTTCCAAGCATTAAAGCCATAGCGGAACTAAATGACTTTCTGAGCAGACAGAGATCTCCTTTGTTGAAGACTGGTTTAGGTTATGAAAATGGTTCAAATGGCAAACAGACGGAAAGAAAAGAGCCATTAAAGATGATCAAGTTCCAAGTCAGCATCCAATCAGACCATGTGAGTACTATGTCACCAAAAGCTAATCAAGACAAGATGATCCTAGTTCAAAAACAAAGATATCAGAAGATGGAGCAACAAATTCCAAGAAGAAGGCCATCCTTCAGGTACCAAAATTTCTTCCATGGTTATTGTTTTTACTGTTCTAATTTTGGTCATAAGATTGCAAATTGTCAAATCAAGTTTAGAGGCATGCAACTGAGGAAATCAAGAAATAAGCAATATTTGAAACATAGAACTAAACAGCCAATGAGTATACAAAGTTGCACCAATCACTTTGACCTATTGAACAATGAGCTCGAATGTTATAATTGTCATAACTTCGACCACAAAGCTACAAACTGCCATCTAAAGAATTAAAAAGCAGATCCAAGGATAAAACCATTAGCCAGAAATGCCAGCACATCGAAAAAGAAAGATAGTGAAAAATGTGGTCTAGTACTTTCAGCTCAAAAATAAAATTACCCCTGGTATATAGACAGTGGATGTTCCAAGCACATGACTGGAGACAAGGATAAGTGTATATCTATAAGTAAAGGCAAAACAAGAAATGTAACCTTTGGAAATGATGAATCGGGTAAAATCAAGGGTAAAGGGATGGTGAGTTTGAGTAATGGTAAAGGAAAATCCCAGTATGTTCTGATTGTAGATGGGCTGAAACATAAGTTGCTCAGTGTAAGTCAAATGTGTGACAGAGGATGTGAAGTGGTGTTCACTTCCAAGGATTGTAAGATAAAGTCTGTAAACTCAGGACAAGTGGTGGCTAAAGGCATAAAGACGGAAAATAATGTATATGTGCTGAAAGAGGATAAAGAAGACTGTCGTCTAAGAAAACATGATGAAAGTTGGTTATGGCATAGGAGAATTGGACATATAAACTTTGACCACTTAATCAAGCTCAAAAATCTTGAGGCAATAAAACATCTTCCAAGAATATCAAAGCCACAAGACTCTGTGTGTAAACCCTGCCAAGTAGGAAAGCTAACCAGGACATAGTTTAAATCCAAGAGCTCTACTTCAACAGAGCAACCACTCCAATTAGTCCATATGGATTTATGTGGACCGTCAAGACAAGAAGGCACAGGGAAGGAAAACTTATTTATGATGATCATTGATGATTACTCCAGACTCACTTGGGTTGTTTTTCTCAAAGAAAAAACTAAAGCATTTGAGAAATTTAAAATATTTAAGGCTTTAACTGAGAATCAAACATGCAAGAGGTTAAAGGCAGTAAGATCAAACAGAGGAGGAGAATTTATGCCAAGTTATTTCAAGGAATTATGTGATAAACATGGGATCAAGAGAGAATACTCAATCCCAGGAACTCCACAACAAAATGGAGTAGTTGAGAGGCCAAACAGAATAGTTCAGCAAATGGCCAGGTCAATGATGAATGAGAAGAACATTGGTCAAACTTACTAGGTAGAAGAAATACACACAACAGTCCATATTCTTAACAAATCCCACCTCAGACCACATAGTGACAAGACACCTTATGAACTGTGGTATGGAAGACCTACTTCAATCAAACACTTCAAAGTCTTTGGAAGTAAGTTCTATATAAAGAATAATAATGAAAACCTTGGCAAGTATGATGACAGGGCTAATGAAGGCATCTTCTTAGAATATGCTACCAATAGTAAAGGATATAGATGCTTTAATAAAAGATTGCATAAGTTAGTTGATTGCATTGATTTAAAGGTTGATGAAGGAGTCCCAGTAAGAGAGGTGAGCAACATTGAGTCCACTACAGAGGAAACAGCTGAAACTGAAGATGAACAGGTCCAAGAATCAGATGGAGAAGAGACACCCAGACAAGAAGAGTCAGGACAGCAGTCAGCATCAAATCCGTCCTCCAGAATTACTCAAAAGAATCATCCTGAAAGTTAGATAATTGGTGAGAAAGATAGAGGTGTACAAACCGGGAGAAGGATAATCAAAAACACTGAGCAATCACATATAGCCTTCATATCCATGGTGGAACCCAAGAACTTTAATGAAGCCAGTAAATTGGTTAAAATCAATGAATGAGGAACTGGACCAGATTGAAAAGAATGACACTTGGGAACTCGTTCCTAGGTCAGCAAATAAAAATGTAATAGGATTAAAATGGGTCTACAAAAATAAGATGAATGAGCAATGAAATATTGTAAGAAATAAGGCTAGATTGGTCTACAAAGGATATGCTCAAATAGAAGGACTGGATTTTGATGAAACATTTGCGCCCGTAGTAATATTAGAAGCTATCAGAATGTTTCTTGCCTATGCTTGTCATAAACAATTTAAAGTCTATCAAATGGATGTCAAGTCAGCTTTTCTAAATGGAGATCTAAAAGAAGAAGTCTATATGGAACAACCAAAGGGTTTCCAATTGTCAGATAACCCTGACTTTGTCTGCAAGCTGAAGAAAGCCTTATATGGGTTGAAACAATCTCCTCGTGCCTGGTATTACAGATTGGATAAGTATCTTCAAGACAAAGGGTTCAAGAGAGGAACATTTGACAGCAATATATATATCAAAACAGAGGGTAATGATTTTCTCATTTTGTTGGTCTATGTAGATGACATCATCTTCGAAAGCAATAATGCTTCATTGGTACAATGGTTTGCTTCTGCTATGTAGTCTGAATTTGAAATTTCTATGATAGGGGAACTGTCATTTTTTCTTGGTCTGCAAATTACTCATAGGTCTGAAGGATTATCTCTTTCTCAGGAGAAGTATCTAAGAGAAATGTTGAAAACGTTTCAAATGGAAGATTCCACGCCTATGAGCAAACCTATGGTCACTAGATGCAAGTTAACCAAGGATGATGACTCACCTGATGTTGATCAGAGTTCATATAGGTCTATGATAGGCAGCCTATTGTACATCATAGCATCCCATCTAGACATAATGCATGTCGTTGGAATGGTAGGAAGGTATTCGGTTGCACCTAAACAGAATCATTTATTAGTTGTCAAAAGAATATTCAGATACTTGAAATGAATAATGAACTATGGCCTATGGTATCCTAGGAATCAGAATTTTCAACTATCAGTTTATTCAGATGTTGATTTGGCTAACTACGTGGATGAAAGGAAAAGAACGAGTGGAGGTGCACTCTTCTTAGGAGATTCTCTTATAGCATAGTTGAGGAAGAAGCAAGGCTCCATTTCCTTATCGACTACAAGAGCTGAGTACATTGCAGCTGCCACTTGTTGTACCCAAGTATTATGGATGATTCAAACACTTGGAGACTTCAAGGTAAATTATATAGCACGGATCCCAATTCATTGTGATAATACCAGTGCAATCAGTGTGTCAAAGAATCTTGTTTTTCACTCCAAGACCAAGCATATACCCATCAAGTATCACTTCTTGAGGGAACATGTGACCAACATTGTTGTTTCTTTGCATTATATTCCATACAAAGATAATATTGTTGATATCTTCACTAAACCGCTTACAAAATCTCAGTTTGAGTATCTACACCAAAAGTTCGACGTGACCCCGTTATCAAGCTAAATAGTCCATCCTCTCAGGGGGAGTATGTATTGGTTGAATATTTGATACCTCTGAAAAGTACTGCAAAAACTCAAGGGGAGCCTATTTTCTTTGACGTTGATGTCAAAGGGGGACAAAAGGTGTTGTCTGTATGCTACAGTTGGAGGTCTAAGCAGAATAGTGCAACCTTTCAAGGTTGCCATCAATGCCAAAGGGGGAGATTGTTGGCATGTTTATAGGAAGAGTGTGCTTGTCATTGATGGCAAGAACAACAACGACGATGGAAAACAGGAAAAGCATAAGCTCAAGAGGAGGAGCGAATAGTATGTAGAGATCAAAGCAGCTCAGGAGAAGGATCGTGATCGTCAAATCTGCAAGCCAGATCAACGACAGAGATGAATTGTGGAGAGTGAAAGAAGAATTAAAAAACTCGCTAGTTTTAATCCTGCAATTGGTCTAGATCGACAGATCTCGTAAACCCAAATATTGACGACTGTGGTCGATCCAACAAAAGACCAGATTAAGTCGAAATACCCAAAGTTCTGAAGGCCGAAGTCCCGAAGTGAATGAGGATCCACATTAGCAAAACTACGTTAGCAAGGACACGTGGTGCAATCAGACAATGACAAGTGTCAAGTTGATTTGACATTTCAAGTACGTGCAAATCAAAAATCCAAGTGACACATGGTAGCTACTACGCTCATGACACATCATCAAGTGACGTAAGTAAGTGGCGTCACTCTGGGATTTTTACTTCGGGAGATTTACCACTAGAACTTGCCCAAAGTTCTGAAGTCCCGAAGTGATTTGGGGTCGTCCATCGTCGAGGAGGACAGGTGTTGCGAGATCCACAACTTCGGAAGTTTGTGAATGGGGAGAACGTGAAAATCGCTGAAGAAAAATATTGATCGTTGATCGTCAAGGGGAGTACGTGTCAGCTGATCTAAGATTTCAAAGAAATCTCACTTCGAGGATTTCTAGTTGAGACTTGAGATTTCCGAACCCTGAATACCCGAAGGGATTGTGACTGTTGATTCGAGAAGACCACGCGTCAATAGATCATGGACTCCAGGTGAAATGTTGCGGGAGCAAGCGGAGTTTGAGAATCGAGACTCCCGAAGCCCGAAAGATTAAATTGATCTCATCCGTTGGTTTGGAGGGCCACATGTCACTTGGTCGTTAAGACTAAGGATCGCATGTGGACGGAGGAATGAAGGTAGGAAAGGAAGATAAATCTCAGTCGTTGATTTAGGGAGGTTAGATCTGATCTGCATATCATGAAAGGACATATATGAACTGTCCATTCAGGAGCACTGTCAAGATCATGAGATCGGTGGTCCCATCGCATTGCGGGGCCAGAACATGCTCGGGTCTTATTTTTTCTTGAGCGGGCCACAATTGAAACCACGGTTTTGATGAAAGGGTATGTGGCAGCTCGAGGTAAATTGCGGGGCAAAAAGTAGTTTGATTCAAACCACCTTTGGACGCGTCTGCAATCACATAGTCACGTGAAGATCATTGTCCATGGTCATATCAAGAAACAGAGCTTGCGCTCACAAGACCGAGTTCAGGAAGTGCCTTTTGAATAAGCGTTTGGTCACCACTAGTGGCCACGTGAAGGAAGAGGCTTAGAAGCCAAAGAAGCCAAAGATGATTGGTTGTAACTGACAGAGAAGAAGACGAAGAGTTGTGACTACCAGAGAAGCCAAGGAATCTCAGGATAATGCCCACTGATGATGAACAGATTCGGCATAACCGCCAGAGAAGACGTAGAGTTATGATGATCATCATATAGAGGAATCAGCATGAGATAGACATGGGGAACAGAGGAGAGTGTGGTTTTGCAAGTTATCTATGTAGTTGTGAGGAAGAGATGCATTGAATAACTTGAAGCGCAGAACAGTGGTGCAATGAAGAGAAAGCGGAGGCATAGCGCATAGAATGGAAGAGGCAGCACAGAGAATATAATGCAGAAAAGAAGTTGAACAAGAGAGATGCGCATTGAAGGAAAGAGAGCAGAGCATTGAAGCAAAAAGATGCAAAGGTAGAAGAGAGCATAGAAGTTGAAGGAGCCAAAGGAGACATGGAGTTATAATAGACCATATCAGAGACAGAGCAAGTAAGTAAAGTTTTATATCTAAGGGTGGTAGGGTGGTGGTAGGGAGTATTTTTTTCCTCATAGTTTCAAGTGGGTGCTTGAACACAAGGAGTTGTAGCTTCCATCTGGTTGCAGCCAGAAAAACCAGGGTGGCAGGAAGGTGCAAGGGAGAACTATTGTTCTCTGTTATACAGGTTGGTACCTATGTAACTGGAAGTTGGTTCTTCCATCTAGTTGGTGCTGGAACACTCAGGGAGTTGGTTCTTCTTTCTAGTGGGTGCTAGAGAAACCAAAGAGTTGGTGCTCTCAACAAGTTGTTGCTTGTAAAATAGAGGTGGTAGCCTCAAAAGGAGTTGGTGCTCATAAGAATGATAATGTACAGAAAATAAAGATTACTTATCATATCAAGAAGAAGAGGTTTTTACCTTTATGGGTTTCCTCAAGAAATATTTGTCTCTGTATATTTCATGTGTGTGATTGATGTTGAATATTCTATTGCTTACTTCCTTGCATTATTGTGATCGTCGTTGAGTGTTCTGTAAAGAGTTTATAATGGGCNNNNCCCAGTTGTCCAACAGAAACATCCTCACCAAAAATCATCCTAACTCAGTTGGTAAATTTAGATAAAAGTGGTAAAAGGAAGCTTCTTAATTCTAGTAGCAACATAAAATTTTGATAGCAATTCATTGATTTGCATACTTGCGCTACCTCAGAGCAAAATATGTCATATGGGTTTTGTTCACAGGTGCCATGATATGGTTTCATGTTGATCATATTAGTTCCAAGTTAAATAAATAAGGTGCTAGCTCATGATCATTTTTCAAGAAGCATTACTGAAATTCCTATAACATGTAGTTGAGGATTTGTTCTGAATGGTGAGTATGGAACTCGATCACAATTGGTAAGTAGAGGTTATTTATGATGTTTAGATGATAAGGCTTGTTTTAATAGAGATCCATGATGCTTGAAGATGATTTTTTAAGACAAGTCCATTTGCTCAGAGAATACATGCACATGGTTTATTTTTCAAAGTGATGATATTTTTTTCCATTTGAAAGGGGTATTCTTTGTTGCAACAAAAAATGGAACAAGTGAAAATATGTAAGTGTTGCCACATAAGAACCAACACTTACAAAAATCGTGGTTGTTATACAAGAACCAGCCACGAGAATCATTTCAAAACGGTAAGTGTTGCCACACAAGAACCAACACTTGCAGAACTTATGGTTGCCACACAAGAACCAACCACTAGAAGCTCAACTGAAACTCACATTTAAGAGGAGGAAGATCTAATCACATAGTTGATGAGAATCATATGAAAGATTGCATGAGGACACACAACATGTTCAGTTGGGGGGAGATGTTGGGTCACCAAAATGTCATCTTTCACACCCTTTTTCCTTTACTTTTAACCATTTTCCGTTTTCCTGTAACCCTGCATTAAGACCATTTTAATGTTTATATGAGGGATCAAACTTGCAATTTTCCGTTCCATTTATTTTGGTATTTTAAGTTAGTTTATGATTAAATATTAGAAAAAATAACATGTTCTCACTTAACCTTGAAAGTTGGTTTAGTTTAGTGATGATTACATGTCCAATTGGAGTCTGCAACAATGCTTACTTTTACTACATAACTCCAAATTCAAATTTCTTCTTCAACCATTGAAGATTTGTCATGATTTCGATCATCATCAACTATCTTGTATGTGGAAAAAATCTTGAACCATATACAAGGTTAGTATGATTTGTTTTGAATTATTAGCAAAAATATTGCAATCCTTTACTAGTTGGTTTTTAGTTTTTACTTATTAGGAAATGGTTGTAAACACATGAGAGAAAATTGGATCTGAATTTATTAGTTGCTTATCCTACTCTCAAAGCAAACTCGTGTATAAACAAAAGTGTCTTCTCCATTCCAATGGGAGGACTCTTGGAGAAAATGTACAATTCATGATGGAGTGAATAAAACATTTTAGGATCTTCTCTTATATGGATTGTAAGTATGTATTTTTATTATGTTTTATGATTTGATTAAATTCTATGATGTCGTGGTCTAATTACTCGCAATGAATTCTTAGGAGAAAGAGCTCGTTCCATGAGAGCGTGGTGTGTTTCTTTTCTGTAAAAATGGTGTGATGGTTTAAATTGCTTGCTTTTACTTTGAAGATTTGATTGCTTAATTTGATTATGCCTTTACTTTATCTTCATTATTTTAAAAATTTTCCAAGTGTGTTAACGGTCGTGTGTGGTTTGTTTCCGAAAATTTTAGAAAGTTGTTAACCTATGATATTGAAAGAGTTGTGAAGCCATAAGACTCGAATCTACGACTATGATATTTATGGATTAGGTTTATATCGCAAGATTTATTTGATTTGGCTTTATGCTTAGTAAATCTAAGAGAGTTGTTAAGTCTTGACTCATGGAAATGATTTATCGAGCAAATTGCATTTTCAATTTAGTAGGATTAGTTTAGTTTCCTAGTCCTGCACATACACTACTAGAGTCTCACAAGATTAAGAGCTACCGATTTGATAATTTAATGATCAACAATTTAATTAATTAAATTGTTCGACACTGTTAAGACCTTGTTCGATCATGTTTGGGTTCATTTTGGATCACCAAAGACCAAAAGTTTTTATAGGGACAACTAGTTCTGAACTATTTTCTAGCCCAACCTTGGGCCAATGATGGACACCAAGATGAAAAAATTGAAGGCCTTTTATCCTTAAATAAATGGATATACTAAGGTGGTCAATGGGATGATCGTGCATCTCCTTTGGATGTACAACTCCAAACATCAACATACATGGGACAAATTATTTCCTTACATTTAACACAACTACAACAAAACTATCCACAATTAAATTGTCCACGACCCTTTTAAGGTGTGATTGGGTTCCAATCATTGCCCTAATCGATGTATCCCAATTCATTGTGTAAGCACAAGAGTAGTCTTCCTCTACTTAGAAGGAAACAAAAAAAAGCAATAATTTTTAAAAAATGGATCTAGAACATCTAGAAATGGGTGCATGATCTTTTGTTAAAAACCAAGCCAAGTACAAGCAACAACACAATCAACACATGGTTCCACACCAATATAAGGTAGGTGATAATGTGTGGTTTTATTAAAGGGGTGACTTATATGCCTTGATGACTCATACCACTCCTTTCCGAGCATTACACCATCACCAGCATTATGGTTGATAATGGTTTTGGACTCAACATACCAACTTAGCTTGTCTTACACCCTATTTTTAATTTGGTGATGCTTCAACCATAGTTCCCAACTTTGTTGGACAAATTGGAAGTAGTATAGCATTTGGAAATCAAAAATATTAACCTAATTACATCAAACAAGCTATTAACAATAGGATCCTAGATGCCAATATGAAAAACACCCAACAACAAAATTTACAACATTATTAGGTTTCCAAAGTAGGAAAGTTTCTTCATGAGGAATTGTTATAGCACAATTTGTACCTGTCCAAATCCCAAGGCAAGTAGGGGAAATTGGTGAAACTACAGTATAATCTATCACTGTCACCTTAATAGGAAATCCCCATGTTTTAGGGATGGATGAAGGTTCCAACCCAAGGGAGGTGTCCCTGTTGACCTAAAGGGATGGGTAGACTAAAGTTATGGTCAAGAAATACCCCCCTTTCACTGGTCACCTAATTCGACAAGGTCTACGTTTGATAAATTGAGGCAAAGAAGAGTAACTTGTGTACCTGCCCAGAACAAGAACAATACAACAAATATATAGCAATTCCAAGTATTGAAATGATAGTAAAGCCTCAAAATACAATAGACAATGTAAATAAGCAGTGGTTGAAGTGAAAATGCAGCAAATTATCAGTTTACAAGAGCAATGGATCTTTTGTAACAGCCACAAGAAATACTACTCAGAATAGCATGAAATTACAATGAAAACTTAGCATTTATTCCATAGATTAATTAGCACTGTCTTAGAGAAATTTATGAGTGTGTTAAGTCAATGTTAGTTGAGTGTATGCAGAAAATTACGTGAGTTTAGATGGTTGTAGTAGTATATTTGTAACAATAGCAACACAATTAGTCAATTTCTCTAAGCTAAGATTAGTAAAGCTTAGTAAGAGCTTAGGAGAATAAAATGTAAGAGTTGTTTGATCAATTTGTTAAGCCCTAATATTGGCTCATTACCCCTTAATTGGGGAATATTATATTAGTAATGTTATTTTATTTATGTTGGCTTTAGGCCATTAGTTGTAATTATACCTCCTAGTCTCCTATATATACCAAGGAGACATTTTCATT
>ML836600.1:0-34970 GCA_009831015.1 Picea engelmannii | reverse complement strand
GCCAAAGTTCTTACTCTGCACCAGTGGTAATGGTATTCAAGAAAGATAGCTCATGGTGTATGTTTCCAGATTATAGAGAGCTCAACAAGATCACTATTAAAGATAAGTTTCCCATTCCCGTCATTGATGAATTGTTAGATGAAGTACATGGAGCAATTTATTTCACAAAATTGGATCTTCATTCAGGGTATCATCAGATCAAGATGAAGGAAGAAGATATCCCAAAAATAACATTCCGAACACATGAAGGTCATTATGAATTTTTGGTCATGCCTTTTGACCTTACAAATGCACCTTCCACATTCCAAGGGTTGATGAATTCCATTTTCAAGCCCTTCCTTCGAAAATTTGTGTTAGTATTTTCTGATGATATACTAATCTATAGCAAGTCTTGGGAGGATCATGTGCGACATGGTGACAAGGTGCTACAACTACTAAAGGAGCAACAACTATATGCCAAACCATCCAAATGTTTCAGAATGACCACCATCAGAAGTGGTCTGCATACTTGCAGAAGTTCCATCTCAAAATCAAGTATAAGATAGGGAGAACCAACCATGTTGCTCATTGCCTCAGTCGACCTCCAGCTGTAGCACTAACCATGGTGCTACACTCCTATGAACATGAGACCTCTATATGGCCACAAATCTATGAGAGAGATCATGATTTCACCACTACCAACCATATGTTGGGCACAAACACATCTATCACTGATTTCCATCTTTAGGATGGGTTGTTGTGCCATTTGGGCCATCTTTTCATCCCATCAAGCGAGCGAGTGAAGCTAATTTGGGAATCTCACTATAGTTAGGTGGTAGGATGCTTCAACGTAGAAAAGGAAATGGAAGTGTTGCGGTAACATTTCTATTAGTCAAAACTTCGACAGGATGTCAACAAGTATATCAGGTCCTACACGGCCTGCACCATTTCCAAACTGGCCATTAAGAAACAAGGCATGTACACCCCTCTACCTACTCATGATGAGCAATGGGATTCCATCTCAATGGACTACATGTCAGACCTTCCTTCAACCAAGCAGGGAAACTACTGTGTTTTGTGGTTGTTGATCAATTTTCCAAGATGGCGATTTTGACTGCCTGCAAGAAGAGCATCATAGTGGAGGCCATTGCCAAGCTCTACTTCGAATGAGTGTGGGTACATTTTGGGATACCACAAACCATCGTCTTAAATCAGGACATCTAGTTCCTCGACACATTTTGGTAAAGCTTCTAGTCAAGGTTGGACAACAGGCTCACCAAATCCACAACCTTCCACCCCCAAACTTATGGTCAAATCGAGGTCGTTAATAGGATGATTGTGCATATCTTGCACATGTAAAATTCCAAGTATCCATGCACATGGGATGAGAGCCTTCCCTATGTTCAAAACAATTACAATAGATCCATACATAGCTCAAACGACCACAACCCCTTTCAGGTGGGGTCGGGATTTCAACCATTGGGTCCCATGGATGTTGCACTACCCTTTGTGTCCACACAGGAAGAATTGTCCCATGCTCAAACCGAAGCTAACAAAGCCAAATGGTTCATTGAACGAATCGAACACATCCACCAATAGTTTTAGGATATTTTGCAGAAGTCTAATGCCAAGTACAAATAACGCCATGATCAACACCGGGTGCGACAAAAGTTTTAGGTGGGAGATCAAGTTCGGTTGCATTTGTAGAAAGAGCACCTTACAGGACCCCATCAGAAGCTCCATCCACTTCGTTGTGGACCTTACACCATCACCAAGGTTGTGGGTGACAATGCTTTTGAGCTCAACATTCCCCCCTTCCTTGGCTTGCACCCAGTGTTTAATGTGGACCTCCTTTGGCCATACTTTCCACCGTTATTGGACACCTCAGAGTTAATAGAACAATTGACACCAACAAAGCTCAACCCTGACTACATGGAATAGGAATCCACTGATCATATCGTGGACATATAGGTCAAGGGTACCCGCCAATAGAAGCTTTAGCTTTATCGTGTTGTCAAATCGGTGGAGCTCCTGCACCAAGGAAAGTCCTCACCCGGGGCCAAATTCAACAGAAATTTCCTCATTTGATGGGGGAACTCAACACAATTGAGAAAATTTATTCTTAAGGGAGGAGAATTGATCCAGGTGGATAACAGTGGCCACCCACCTCTTCCAACTAGCTCACATATAGTTTTCATCTTTGTATTTTTTTTCTAGCTTTTTGGGTCCTAAACTTCTGGGGTTGTTTTGAAGCTCGGGCTCGCCACAGTCACACTATAAATGGAGTTAAAGTGTGATGAAAAAATGTGTAGTCCTCGAATAGAAGTTTCCAATGGGATATCATGCACCTAAAACGAAGATCGTATGTAAAATTTACGACCCCAGGAAGTTGATGTACCAACTTACCCCATCGGGGCCCACATGACTTTTGGCGCTTCATCTCCTAAGGTTAGGTTTTTGGATGTATAGGGTTTTCTTATTACTTATTGATGCTAAAAAGGCCTGGAGGACTCATTGTAATGTGCTCAGGCGAATGCGCGTAGCCACCACATCTCTTGTCAGAGATTAGCTACCACTATTCGAGCAAGATTGTTTCATGCTGCATTTTATAGTTTCAACACATTTATTTATTGAATAGAAGTTAAGTTTCATTGTATCTCTGTTATTGTTCTTTGTATATTTGTGTTAATGTTATATATATATGTGTGTTTCATTTCGTTTCGCTCATATATCCAAATCAAGTGAAAAAGACTCGAGATGCTCTCACACTGCCTGCTCCAGGATGGAGTGACCTATTTTTTATAAGGCAGGTTTGACTTGTTTACAAGTCTAGTCTAATGTTGAAGATGTAGGCTCAAGAGACCTATTGTGATGAGGGAATTCTCGATGGATCTACTCAACATTAGAGCCTTATATTAATTAGACATGCAGGTGAGGAGATCATACATCAACAAGGCTCATAAACAACTTTTCTAGTGAAGAAGAAATGCCAAGAAGACAAAACAAATACCATTGAAGAAACCTCGAAAAGAATTAAAGAAGATATTAAAGACAAAAGTACAATTCAACCCCACAAGTAAATTAAATGTGACTCAAACTATAGAAATAAAGTTTGGATCATTTCATTTTGACACACAACAATCACTCTTCTCATCAAGTGTGCCTAGCCAGTGGCATACCAACGACATTCTTAGGAGCATCTAAGAAGATATTTTGGTGGTTCGTTATCTTTTGGTCATTCACTATCTTTTAGGGATCTTCCTCATGCAAGGATGAGTTGTGCTAGGGTCTCTTCTTATTGATGATGATGAACTTGGATTGATTTCTTCTGAAGAAAATTTGATGGGTTTTCTTAGAAAGTTGGGTTTCCTAGGATAAAATATTGTGTCTACTGTTCATGGCTATCTTTCTATGATTCTATTGTTTCCGTAGCAGTTTTGTTTTGGTTGATATTTTTAGTGTGTAATTATTCTATGATAACAGTGGCATAAAATTCATAAGGAAATAATTATCAAATCTGAAAATTGAAAATTCAACAATTTCAAAATCAAGCAAAAGAATAAGCAATAGTTTGGGTTTGCAAATCTACCACAATAGAAGTATGGTAAAGGAAACCCTAACTTGCATAACAAAGGAAAGAGAAAGGATAGCCAACATTATGAAAACCAATCCAAGCCATAAACAAAGAAGGGTAATGTGAAGTCAAAGAGGACACTGAAAAGTGGTGTGAATTTCACAAAATCCCCTAGCACAACCTTTACGAATATTGTTTGAAGCAATTATTGTTAACAAAATTGAAAGCCTCAAAGTTAAACTCTATCTCACACTCTAATTCAGAGCTAGATAAGTGAATGTGGGTCATTGACACAAAACCCATTGCTACCATCACAACCTTTAAGATCTAACCAGAAGATCTAAAGGAACCTAGGAAGGTGAGCTCCTCTTCCATTCATAGGTATGGGTGAAAGGGACTCTGTTCCATTTCATTATTATCAATGGTAGCCATAAGATCATGATCATAGTCAAGGTCATCAAAAGATTGAAGTTGTTGATAATGCACACTGCAACCATAGACCATGTGTTGGTTGAGCAAGGGATGAGACATCTCTGTCAGTCAACAATTTTCCCTACCCTATGGCATCAAGCCCTTCAACCATCGGGTATTATGTGATGTTGGCCTATTTCAAGTTTGTGTTGTTATTTTAGGACAACTCTATACATGTAAATGTCTTATTGTTTACGATTCTAATCCTTGTAGTGTCATTTTTACATTCGAAGGTTGGCTCTACAAGGTACCAAAGGTAGTTTAGCCTATCACAACTTCCTTAATCTCAAACAAGCAGTGCATGAAAGTAATCTCTTAGACCAACAAATTTGTTCTTTTCATGATTCAATCAGAAGGTGAATAGAATATCACTACAACAACCACGACCTCTGCAACAAGTGTCTATGCACAATAAAATCAAGTGGACAAAGTAGTGGAATAATATTAGGATATATATTTTCTTCACATGTAGGGTTGTCTATGCACTGTCAGGTCAAGCAAACAAATGATATGATACCTGGTGATCCTTTACATAATAGCCCTATATACAAACACTCTCTTCCAAAGAATGAAGAAATCAAACTTCAAATTCAAGAGCTCATCCAAAAGATCCACATTCAACTAAGCTCCTCACCTTGAAAGAGCTTAATCTATTAAGTTTTGAGCTATAATTAGGTTTCTTTTCAATTTAATAGATAGCAATAGCATAGGTAGGATCACTCAGAGAAACACAATCACAAGATACACAACATTTATCCTAGGAAACCCTCATGGGGGAGAAAACCCAGCAAAAACTTCCTTAATATAGATAGTCAATACAATGCCAAGACAATAAACTAAAACACTAGAGAATACCCAACACTAAGCAATGCACCTCTCTCTTCTTTCTTCTCCCAACTACAGATCTCCAAACTTGCACACTTGATGAGCGAATGAGTGAGTGATATAATGAGGCATTGGTTTCCTTTATTTATACTGGTTGGCAGGTGTTGGAAAGGTGTCTCTTCACTGGGCAGGGCCGACTTGTCTTCTTAGTGGTTAAAACCACTTTAATTAGGTCTGAGGTCGACTTCTTAATTTGCATAATATAATTAGGATTTGACCAATATGAAAAAGGGGATTTGGTCAATTACAATGCCCAACACGATCAATCCACAAAAGGGGATTGCTCAAATGAATAATAACTCAATAATAAACATAATACTCTTTGTAGTTACAATATTTCAACACTCCCCCTTGACAAGAAGGGTATTCTACAACATCATCAGGAGAGAGAGGGAAACAACATCAACAACATCTGGAACATTGATTGGCATATCTATAAATCATCGGAATTTTTTCTCATCGTCAATATCATTATCCACAACAAGGAGCTAGAATGACATCATCATCATTTGCATCAACGTGGATTAGTATAACAATAATACATCATCATCATCAATAACAACAGAAGGCTGATACAACATCAACATCATAGCATGAAGGCTGGAGCATCATCAACAACAACACTAGGCTAGAAATCTTCAGCACGAAGCTGGCATCTCATTAACATCAGCGCTAAGCTAGAAATCTTTAGCACGAAGCTGGCATCTCATGAACATCAGCACGAAGATGGAAAACTTCAACACGAGGTTGGCATCTCAACAACATCAGCATGAAGCTGGAAATCATTAGCACGAGGTTGGCATCTCAACAACATCAGCACAAAGTTGGAAATCTTCAGTACGATGACGGAATCTCAACAACATCAACACGAAGCTGGAAATATTCAGCACTAGGGTGGCGTCACAACAACATCAGCACGAAGCTAGAAATCTTCATCACTAGGCTGGCATCACATCTCGTGGCACTCTGACAGATCCAAAGGATCTGCCCAGGAATCAAAATATTCCCTAGGATATAAAATCCTAATGGAGCTACCAGTACTGACCAAAGCTATCATATACATGCACAAGTACTCTGACAACACATCCTTATGGACCTTCGGGATCTGTCCAGGGATGATTAGTCCCCTAGGATATAAAATACTAACTGAGCTACCCATTATTGGTCGGGATACCATAGTATCATCAACACTACTCCCCCTTTCAAGGGAGATCCTTTCGGACTATACCAATATTGTCTCGAAAGTTCTCAAACTTTACACGAGACAGAGGCTTGGTCAACACATTTGCAACCTGTTCATCTGTGTCAACATATTGGAGCTTTATGGCTCCTCTCTGCATCATATCATGAATGAAGTGATACCGGATCTCTATGTGCTTCGACTCATCATGGAACACATCATTTTTATACAAATTTAGTTATCACATAGGATCACGGTGGCTTCCATCTCCAGATCAAATAGATTTGTCAACAACATCTAAAGCCATATGGATTCACAATTGGCGGAACATGTTGCAATATATTCCACTTCTGTTGTGTTGGAAGCAATACTTGATTTCTTCCTACTCTGCCATGAGATCATGGCTAACCCCAGAGTGAAACAACATCCTAAGGTGCTCTTTCTGTCAGAGACGCTTCCAACCCAATCTGAATCAGTATAACCACTCAGTCTGAAGTTATGATCTCTAGTATAACAGAGACAAAAATCCAACATACCCTTAAGGTATCTCATCACATATTTTGCATCATCAAGGTGAACATGACTTGGTTCTACCAGATACTAACATAAGGCAAAACATATATTTGGCCAGGTATTCTTTAGATATATCATCGCACCAATAATTTGTCTGTACATAGTAGCATCAACCAATTCTGACAAGGTATCAATCAAGAGCTTCAATTTCATTTCCATGGGTGTGTTCATGGATTTATATTCCAACATGTCAAACCTCTTCATTATTTCAACTGCATACTTCCTTTGGTTAAGGAATATCTTCTCTGGGCTCTGCCAAACTTCAAGACCTAAGAGATAATGTATTAGGTCTTTCATCAAACTCTGTAGCGAGCTTCTTCTGCAATCTGTGATGAGCTTTTCTTCATCTTGTCAAGAATACATCATCTACATATAGTAGCAACAATATAATTAGCTCATCATTCATAACCTTGAAGTAAAGGTTAGATCCATTTGTATACTTGTTAAAGCCCAAACTCTTTAGAAAAATATCAATCCTACCACACCAAGCTCTTGGAGTTTGCTTCAATTTGCAGACATGAGTCTTTATGTCTTCAACTTCAAATCAAATTTTTCACTTCACCTTGTACCAATCCGGTACACTTGCTCAATTGCAACTCAATCTGCATAATCATGTGTTAGCTCTATGTGCTTTATGCAAAGCAATATCGGTCTCACTGTTTGGGAGTATGTCCTCTACTCTCTCTGCAATTGTTCCTTCTAGAACTAGGACTCTGCAGCTGATCTAAAGTTGAGAATGGTTGCTTAATTCTCACTGTGACTGCTAAAATCTGAGAGTAACTCCTCTACTACATCATGACAACAACTTCATCTGAAACTGAGAGTGGCTCAATAATTGATATTGAAGGTGGCTCTTCTTCTTTCATGGAGGTAACTTTATATTTTATTGTAGTCATGTCTCTATGACCAAACTAATGCACTGCACCAACTACCACTCAATTTTAAATATGGGGATTGTTCCCCCTGTATCTCATACTATATATGAATCATGGTTGTTCTGGTTGTCTTCATGAATACTGGAACTATTTCTTCAATTACTAGAGTCAGTGTCTCGTCATAGTCTTCTCCCTCTTGTTGGGAGAATCCTCTAGACACACATCAGGATTTGTACATCTGCAACATGATTGATCTGTTAGATCAATCTTGGAAGTCAACACTAACTTCTCTTCTAGTCTCACGGAAAAATCCATATCCCAGTCTTTCTGCCTAACTTCCTTCTCTGTCACGGAAACAAGGGAATCTTCCCAGGAGATTTAATATCTCCTAAAAGTCCTTGAAGCTACGATCTAGTCTTCTCATGGCATCTATCTCCCAGTCCTGGAGGATGTCTCTTCATCTAATCCTTTCTGAGACAAGGCTTACTCTTGATTTCTTATGAGTCTACAAGGACTTCATCATCTCTTACAAGGTATACTTGGTGTTGAATACCAAGTCTAAATATGAAAAGTTGAGTCGGACTTCAAACAATTTTTGCTTCCCGTCAACGTGGCTTCATTATCCTTTGACCAAGTCTATTGTGAGTTCTTGTTCTAATGTTCAGTCATCTTTGGAGCCTTCTTCTCCTTACAATAAATCTTCATATGAGATACTCTAGATCTCAAAAATAGCATCTTCATCATCTTCTTTGGTACATGGATGTATACCGTCATGCCCACGACTTGGGTAGTCCACTTCATGTCTCACCTAATATGTTGCCTTCGAGAACCTTCACTATAGCTTCCTCAGGGTTATCACATGTGACCTAAAACAAGGTCAACAAACAACAAGCAAGAATAATACTCTTTTGATAATAGTAAATAAAACAATAGCACGAATAATCGTAACAGTAGCTCCTTTAGAGCTATCACTTGTATCCTGTCTTAATCAAAGATCAAGAGTAAGAAATACAATACAAAATGAGATCAACACTCTTCTAGTGTTGTGATCATACATTCACCCATGGTAACCTGGAACCAATACAAGACGTTTCTCTTAGAGGAGATGTTAATTGTATCTCGTAAATGATTACATTAATCATTTATCTCAATATGCTCACATGCTACCAAGTATAATACTTTTCAAAGATTGCTACCTCGACTATAGTGTTTACTTGTAAAGGGGTAGTTATCAATTTGTCATGTGCAACTTTGAATCTTATCAACTTAATTAATCAAACCTGGAACCTAGAGTCTTGTCCTCGAGAATATTGGGTGTGTTGCTTTTCTTCCAAGTCTCCTTCACTCAAGATGATAAGTGCTTTCTTCAACCTGTCTTATGTACTAAGACAATATATTATCTTGATAGAAATCTAAGTTAGAGAATAAGCTCTATAAACTCAACCTTAATAAGCTTTGATAATTTTGACCAATGGTTAGTATGATTTCAACATACCACCTAGATGCTCATAAGGTCAAAATAATGTCATAACAAATAGATGCATATCAATATAATCAAACCTAGTGTGCATTAGTCTTCTGAATATGTTGGATTTGAGATCCTTCTGGATCTATGATAGGAGATTTGTTCTCATGCAAGTACCCCTTAGAATAATATAATTGAAACATATGTAAGTACATACCTCTAATAGTATCAGAGGGTGGTGGTACCATCTGGTAGCAACGGTGATAGGTAACAAACCTTCAAAACTTCAGAGGTTTTTCAATTTTAAGGTTGGCCAACACTTTAGAAAAACTTTCACTGCAACTGGAACTACAACTGTAACTGCAACTTATACTACAACTTGTACTTTAACTGTAACTTAGGGTTTTAGGAGAAAACCCTAATTTTTCAAACTTCAAATTTTGAAATTATGATCCAGGGGCTAAATGCATTGAGCTAGGGCGAGTAAACTGGGGCAGTCGGATTTCTGAAAATCCAAATTTTACCCCTTGAAAGTAAGCTTGCGGAAATTTGTATTGGTACTTCTGGTACTAGTTCTAGTTTCCTAGCTTTTCTGGTTTTCTGGTACTTCTAGTTTTTTGGTTTTTTAGTACCAGTCAAAAACTAGGGTTTGACTTTCCAGAGGCTCTGCCCATTGAAATGGTGTGCTCATGCTGCCAAAAGATTCACTAGGGTAGGGCACACTTTTCTAGATGGTTTTTAGGCAAAAATTCATCTACAACAAAAACCCCTAATTTTCTTGTACGACAACAATGACGTTTTTCTTTATTCAGTTAAAGATGCTCTCTTCAGCTTAGCTATGATACCATGTTAAGTTTTGAGCTATTATTAGGTTTCTTTTCAAATTACTAGATAACAATAGCATAGGTAGGATCATTGAGAGAAACACAATCACAAGATACACAACATTTATCCTAGGAAATCCTGATGGGAGAGAAAACCCAACAAAAACTTCCTTAGTATAGATAGCCAGTACAATTCCAAGACAATAAACCAAAACACTAGAGAATATCCAACACTGAGAAACACACCTCTCTCTTCCTTCTTCTCCCAACTGCAGCTCTCCAAACTTGTGCACTTGATGAGTTAATGAGTGAGTGAGATAATGAGGCATTAACTTCCTTTATTTATATTGGTTGGCAGGTGCTGTTAAGGTGTCTCTTCACTGAGCAAAGCCGACTTGTCTTCTTAGTGGTTAAAACCACTTTAATTAGGTCTGGGGCCGACTTCTTAATTTGCATAATATAATTAGGGTTTCACAAATCCACAAAAGGGGATTTGGTCAATTACAATGCCCGACATGATCAATCCACAAAAGGGGATTGATCAAATGATTAATAACTCAATAATAAATAGAATACTTTTTGCGGTTACAATATTTCAACACAATTGTGTTGGAGTAGAAGAAAGATGGGACATGGAGATTTTATATTGATTCAAATATCTAAACAAAATCATACTCAAGAACATGTATGCAATCCCATAGATTGGATATCTTCTTGATTAGTTCAAGGGTTCCAAGTTTTTTAGTAAGATTGATCTGAATTCAGTCTACCACCAGTTGTTAGATAAGCAAAATGATGTATGAAGACGACCTTCTAGTCTAAAGAAGGAATTTCTATGTTCTAGGAAATTGTTCATGCCTTTTGGATTGACCCATGTTTTGACAACGGTCATGAGGATGATGGACGATATCTTGTGATTGTTCACAAACTCTTTTGTTGTTTCATGTTTGGATGATATTCTCATGTGCAACAAAACTTGGGTAGAACGATTGTATCAGATTTAACAGGTCTTGAGCACCCTACGACAACACACATCATTTTCTAATCTAAAGAAATTATCATTCGACATGTAGAGGACTTAGTATCTTTGATACATCATGGATGGACATGGTGTGCATGTGGATCCAACCAAGATCTAATTAATTCACAATTGGTTGGCCTGGAAAACTATAACAGAGCTTCACATTTTCTTGAGCCTCACTAACTTCTAACACAATTTCATGTTGGGGTTCCTTCATGTCACTTGGCCTCTATGCTAAGTGACGAGGAGTGGGGAAAAATCCAAGTTCATTTTGGATGAGTCATAATAGAAAGCATTTGAGGATCTAAGACATCATCTCCATACAACACCAATATTGATTGTTAGGCCCTAGTTTTGATGCATTTTTCATTGTCAGCGATTCCCCTTTTGACCTTTTACTCCTCCATTTCACCTCCATATTATTTTCTTTTACTATATTACTCATGCTTTTCAAGGAATACATTGCAACAAGATTTACAAGGTACTAAGTTGTCTATTTTTTATGATTTTCCCTTTTTTATTATTAATAAATAAAGTTGGAATGTATGTTACCAATGGCAGTTACAATAATTCTAGATTCGATAATCACAAGTGCATATCTAGTAACCATTCATTGGTTGACATACCTGAGCCTCCTTAGATCAAAATCCACCATATGGGTTTTGTTCATAGGCCCCAAGACATGGTTTAGTTCCTATTGAACCAGCTCCAAACTCAACATGGAAGGTGTTATCTCTGGTTCAAACACAGAGTAAACAGTTTTCTTAAAAGAAGCATTCCATTGTGGTCAAGCCCGACTCTAGGACGAAAAGGATAATTTTGTGTATTGCATGTCATGAAATTGTTAAATGAAAACGACTGAGATCCTATTCTCCTCTCGTGAAAGACAAATTTTGGTTAAGGCGCTTATCCTCTGTTTTTAAATTTAGTATCAATACGTTGCATTAGTTTTTGAAGATCCACGAAACAAGGAATTGAGTGGATCTCATGAAACACTCTTCCTTTGATTTAATTATTCTATATATATGAAGAATAGTGGATTTGAGGGGTACAATTGATAGCAAGAGAGGATAGTAAACTTATGAGCATATTCATTGTACATTTTTTAACCTGATTTTGATAAGGCAGAGATGGTCGATGTTCTAAATTGTGGTGTGATCATTTATTAGTTTTGTAGCCTCCTTCTGCAGCATATGCAAGCTGGGCAAGGCCCCCTACATTGGTATACGTTACATTTCATTATTTAGGTAGTTTTATTTTATTGTTTAGATATAGTTTCTTTTACATTTTATTTTATTTTTCAATTCATTTCATGTTATGCAATATTTTAATTTAGTGTGATGTGTGATTATAAGCTACAAAGAAATATCCATTTATAATTGTTATTGAACAAATTGCTAAAATAGTATTGCAAGAACATTTTGTAGAGTGAAAGACTGTGATCAATGGTTTTTATAATTGCAATTCCAATAGTTGGATATATTTTTGTAATGCAATTCAATTCATATTGAGTCTTTACATTCATGCAAGTGTGTTTTTCTTATGTAAGAATGGTTTGTTTCCTAATTCACCAACAATGGAAAGTTGGAAAGTCTGAGATTAGCAAAGAGATAACTTGATGACTACAAGATCCCAATAGTAATATCAGTTCCCAAGTACATGTCCGTCACCAAGAGTGGTTGAATTAGCCTTTAATTGCATGCAAGTGTGTTTTCCTTATGCAAGTTTGTTTCGTTTATGCAAGTAGATAGATGCTATAAATGATCTCATTTTACATATACAATGCATGAAGTTCACAAGTTTACAAATTCTGGTTAATAATTTAATGTAACAAAATTTATGCATGTAAATTTCCTAACACTCTCTCTATTAAACTTGCAACAACCCATCGAGATTGAGACAAATGCTTCAAATTATAATGTTGGTGTACTCGTCGCTTTGAAAGGACATCTGACAGCCTGTTAGAATTAGACACTCTCTGATGCAGTTTTCGACTACCCCACCTATGATAAGGATATGTACTCCATTATATAGTCTTGTTTCCAATGGAAGCGTTACATTTTGGGTGAGGAGACTATCATCGATATTGTTCACAAGCCCTTGGAGTTCATGCAAACTTGAGTATAGTTATATAATGACCGCCATTGGAACTGGTCCATGTAACTATAATAGTTCCACCTAAACATCAAGTATAAGAAGGACAACACAAATCATAGTGTAGACTGTGTCAATTGACCTCTAGTTGTGGCACTGACCATGGGGCTCAACTCTTATGGGCATGAGACCTCTAGGTGGCCCTAATTGATGAGAATGATTATGACTTCAACATTACTTATCAGACACTCGGTGTAGGTAAGACAATCTTGGACTTTCACCTTTGGGATGAAATTTTATGCCAGTTGGGCCATCTTTGCGTTCCTTCAAGTGAGCGTCAAAATCTCATTTGGGAGGCACATTATAGTCAGGTGGCAGGGCATGGAGAACACATTGCTAGTGCTATAAAAGTACATGTATTGTCTAAATTTCCTATTGGGAGTCTACATGTATACGATATCATGCATTGTTTATGTCATTTCTAAACCTACAATCAATAAGTAGGAGAAGTGTGCTCCTCTACCTACCTTTGAGAAACCCTAGGAATCTGCCTCCATGGACTATATGTCTGACTTTATTTTAACTAAGAATCACAAAGATTGTGTATTTGTGGTTGCCGATTGGTTCTCTAAGATGGACATTTTAAAACCCTACAAGAAGAGTATCACAACAAAGGCCACTACTAATCTCTTCTTCAAACATGTCTATGTTCATTTTGGGCTCCCATGGATCATCGTTTCAAAAAGGGCCAATATGTTCTTGATTACTATCATGTCCAGCCTGAGGTTGATGATGGACACCAAGTTGACCAAATCAACTTCCTTCCACGGCCAAACTAATGGATAGATAGAGGTACTTAATAAGATGATTGTCCATATCCTAAGAATGTAAAACTCCAACATTAACAGACATGGCATGAGATCCTTCCTTATGTTCAATATAGCTACAATAGAGCCCTTCATATATTTAATGGGCATAACCCCTTTCATTTGTGCTTTCGGGTTCAAGTCGTTGGCAACAATTGATGAAGTTTTTCCCATTACATGTGTGTAGCAAGAATATTCCCACGCTAAGACCTAAGTTGATAGAGTAGTAAAATTTGTTGAACAAATCCAACACATCCAACAACAAGTTCACGATAGTTCACAGAAAACCAATGCCAAGTATAAGCAGTGCCACAATCAACATCAAGTTCCATACAAGTTTTAAATAGGTGATAAGGTACAATATCATTTGTAGAAAGAGCACCTCCTAGGACCCCATTGCAAGCTTTTCCCACTTTGATATGTGTCTTACACCATCTCACCAAGGTTTTTGGTGGGAATGCTTTTGAATTAACTCTTCCCCCTTTCCTCAGTTTGCAATGTGTATTTAATGTGGAGCTTCTTTAACCATATTTTTCGCCTCTCTTGGATGCCTTATAGATGATGAAAGTTGACCAAATCATGGACACCAATATGAAGGATAATCACTAGTAAAACATCAAAATCTATTAGGTTATCAAAGTAAGGTAGCTCCTTCACCAAGGCAAGTGGCTAACGAGGACTCGGATTCAACATAAGTTTCTCCATCTAATAGAGGAACTTGATTCCATGGGGACCAATGATTTTGAAGGGGGGATACTTATCTAGATGAATATTGGTGGCCACGTGCCTATTCCAATGACTCATAATGGATCCACATCTTGATAATTCTACTACATTTTTTCAAGTCTTGAACTTTCGACACATTTTTTGGGAATTTCCCTTGTGTTATTTACAGTTGACATAGGCCACCTAATCTTTAATTTGGTGGCTTTCCAAAGATATAGAGAATGGATTGAATTTTGTAATGATACAAGAAACACCCTAAACAGACTTTGTATGCAAAATGTGTGGCCCAATGAAGTTGATGTCTCAACTAACTTCCTCAGGGCTTGCATTATTTTTTCTCATTATTTCCTAGGGTTAGTGTTTTGGATCTTTAGGGTCTTTACATCTTCGGGAATCATGAATTAAGTTAAAAGGTAGTTTTGGCCTCTTGTAATGTCTCCTTGTGGATGAGTGTAGCCAACGCATCTCTCCTTGTATATAAGCTACTACCATTGTAGCTCGTTTGTATTGCTTTGCATTTTATAGCCTTTTTGTATTTCATTTATTAACAAAATTTGGGTTTGATTGTATTTCTATGCTCTTTGCAATATCTCTACGTATTTCCATTTATATTTCATCCTTCATTTCATTCTCTACACAATCCACATTAGTGGTATCAAGGCAATTTTCTCTTTGTTGGTTCTTCCTGCATGTCCCCAAAAAGGTTAGGGTTTAGGGAGATGGGTCTTGAAATAACTGAGCTTAGAGATGACCACTCTTGTCAACTCAAGAAGCCTCCCATGGTGGAAGAAAAGAGAGAGGACCAAGCAAGATATACTACCAAGTTGTTTCTCAAGGAAGCCCTTACACAACAAGGGGATAAGATGATGGATAATTTCACCCAAATCCTTTGACTAATGCCAATGGTAGGAGCGACTACTTCAATAATAAGTCATTTTGAAGGTGTGACGCCCTTCAAAGTACAAGTTTTAATTTTGGAATTTATTTATTTGAAGGCTAGATAGATGCAAATGTTGTGGAGAAATGGTTAAATTTGTAAGAGGGTTATTACTATGTTCATTTTTTCTTTGACAATAAATGAATCACCCTCCAACCCCTTAAGTTCATTCCTCATGTCAAATATCGGTAGGATAATTACTAGGAGAGACCTGTTGGAGATTAATTTGAAACATTTATGTTTGAACCCACTTGGGAAACTTTTGTTGATGCTCTCAAGGAGGAATTCTACCATGTATGGAACTACTATTATTGGTACATGAGATGAATAACTTTTCACCAAGAGAGAGGCCAAACAATGCAAAAGTACACCAAAATATTCCATACATGTCCCTCAATGTTGGGTATCAAAGACTTCAAGTGACACTTGGTCCAAAAGTACCATAGTGGCCTACAAAAGTACATCTAAATAGAGACGAAGTTGTTATACATATCTTCACTGAGGTTCAGTTATTCATACGATGTCAAATCAAGGAAAAAATTAAGTAGAAGAATAAGCAAGAGTTTGGGTTTGCAAATCTACCACAACAAAGGCATGGTAGAGGCAACTCTCACTCACATAATAAAGGATAGAGTAGGGATAGTCAAACTTAGGACAACCAGTGTAGGTCGCGGGAAAATAAGGGTAGTAGGAAGTTAAGGAAGGACACCATAGGTATGTCCGACCACTGCAAGTTCCATGATCTCGACAAAGTAGTACATGAAGATAATCTCTCAAACCAAGAGATTTTTCCTCTTCGTGATTTGATCAAAAGGCGAACAAAAGATCATTGTGACTACCATGACATTTGCATGGGGTCTCTTTGCATAGCAAATGTAGGTGGACAAGATAGTGGAAGAATACATAGATTTATTTTCTTCGTCTAGAGGGATGCCTTTGTACTAACAAGTAAACCATTCATAGTCGATGCATGGTTCTCCTTTACATATGGATCTCTATATATATGTTCTTTAATGGAGAATTGATAAATGAAATGTCATATCCAAGGGCTCATATAAAATAATCCCATTCAATCGAGCTCATTGCCTCTTGCGATCACAAATGTGTTGGTGCAGAAAATGGATGGGATATGGAAACTCTATATTGATTATAACACTCTTAACAAAATCATAGCCAAGAACCAATATCCAAACCCTCGGATTGACAGTCTTCTTGATCAACTCAAGAGTACCAATTTTTTAGTAAGATTGATACGAAGTCATGCTATAACTAGGTACCAATAAAGTAAATTGATGAATGGAAGATTGCCTTCGGGTTTAAAGAAGACCTTTTCGATTGGTTATTCGTGCCTTTTGGCTTACTAATGCTACAATAATATTCATCGGGATGATGGACAATATATTACAATCATTCACAAATGTTTTTGTGTTGTATATTGGGATGTGTAGGAGGAATTTAATAAGAGGTTCTAGTTCCTATTGGAGATGTGGAACAAAAGGGATTTGGTGCAGGATTAGGGTAAATATAAGGCATGAGGCAACACCTTATAGAATGTGGGGGATAAGAGGTACTCACTCCACCATACGGGTTATTGTACTCACTCCACCATAAGAGTACGAATTACAGTGTGAAATAGATTAGATGACACCATCAACAACATGGGATTCCCTCGATGCAGACAAATAACCTAAGTGAGAGAAAGGGACATCATGAAGAATGGCCTACAAATGCCATGATTCAACATAAATCAAGTAATAGTGTTGAGCCTTTTGGATGGTTTCTCCAGGGTTTGGGCATGGTTATGGCCGTGTCTTTGGAAATAGGAGAAAGAAAGGACTTCGAGAGCTAGTCCATGAGGAATCAATCATTAATTTGGCCTTACATGAGCCATGTCTCCTACACCATTCATGAATATGATATATGATATGGGTAGCAGTAATATGATGAAAGTTGGTAATGATTTCAATCCCTACATCATGGTGAGATGGAAGTTGAAAAAAGGTTAAAAATGCTTTGGAAATGGACTCAAAGGTGTTATGGATATTGGTAGGTTGATCAATATACCATTTGGTGGCCACACCTATGAGGGTGCATTGAAATAACCAAAGTCTAAATGAGTCATGTGTGATGTTATTGGATGAGCACCAAAGGTGGAATGACATGATATGATCGGATGGTTCCATGCTAGCACAACCCTCAAACTTAGGGATATTAGAGGGAAACTTATTCAACATGGCCAACCAAGCAGTGTTGCACTAAATAGATCATTTATATGTTTGGTTAAATATGTGAGATTCAACACAACCATATAAGGTAAGGTGGGTTGAGTTTGTGTTTGAGGTTGGTTTTGAGATAGATTAGTTCCTGCCATGATAGGAACTAGGGTTGTAATCAGGGCAAGTGAAGGTAGACAAGTCAAAGGGAGACTAAATTTGATAACACCTGAACTAAATGGCCTCAAAGGGGATGAGGGTTGTGACTCTAAACATGATGCACTTTTGAAATTAAGAGAAAATGAGCTTGTAGAAGGGCTAGGATGATCAACACTGACTTGTTGAGTGAGAGATAAGACATGACTATGGATCCTTAATGGAGGTAGGCCTCTAAGTCTATGAGATAGTCTCCCCGGAGGCACAATGGTTCCTAGGTGTAAATATCTCTCTCAAAATGAAACTAATCTATCAAAGAACTAGAGTCGCGAAAGTAAAAAATCAAGCCATAAGTGATCAAACAACAATACTTTATGTGCAAGTGGTGTAACAAGTCTTGAGTGCATCTAAATCATAATGGAAATGTCCTGATTGCAACTTCCATCCAGAAAATGAAAAGACTATAGCCAAAAGATAAACCAAAAGCACTCAAATAAGCCTAAATTATGGCTCTTACAAACCCTTGCTTTTGGATTGTTGAAGGAAGCACCGAAGAAAGAGGATAAAGGGTAGAAAAAAGGCCTCCCAAGCACATGCCATGACAAGTGATGAAATTCGCCATGGATATGAATGAAGATAAAAATGAGACAGTTATAACTGGGAGATAAAGGGCGATAAAATCCCAATTGCATGTAGAAATCTATCTCAGGTTCCCTCAATTATGTGAGAGACACCCAGGTACGATGTTAGAAGAATGGTCACTAAGCTACCTCTTCATGGATATGTGCAACATGTTACCTTGCCTTTAGGATGGAATCAAATAGTTAGGGGATCTTCAATATGTAAATAGACGAGAGTCTCAATCAAACTTCCAATCCCAACCTTAGCACTATCCATTCCAAAGATTGCACTTATTTCTAAACAAGTCTTGCCCATATCCGATAGAAAGGACTACGAGTTCCTTAATAAATCAACCACTATGTTTCAGATGTGAATTGTTGTTGCAAACTATTTGGATTGCTATCCCCACAATCCTAACTTAAGTACATAATTCTTTTTTCCCCAAGTGAGTATTTAATGTGTTGAGTTAAGTGGTTAATTTTAGGTTGAGCTTGGGGTCATGAGCCATGCATATAATTAGGGAATGAAATGTGTGTACTTGTGGGGGGAGCAACTTCAGAAAGAAATGATTCAAACACAAATACTTGCAATGACCGAGACTTGAAATTCAAAAGCTAGCTCAAAAGAAGACAAGTAACAGAGTAAAAGGAACTTGTTCTTAATCCCAATGAACCTTCTAATAAGAAATAAGCATTAAGCAATTAAAATAAACAAGTAAAACTTATATTTCATCCTATCAGTGGACTAGGATTTAAATGAATATGCAAATTTTAAAATGAAAAATTGAATTGAGTAAGTCAAATACTAAGGAATAAAGGGGGTTCTTTATTTCATCTCAAATAACTTTTCTTTATACAATAAAAGGCTTATTATAACAACAAGCAAACAAGAATTGAAAGATAAAAAACAAGTGAAGAGCTAGCTAGAAGAATAAAAGATAAAAGCCTAAAACAAAAAGAAAAAAAACCAAGGACAAATACTAATGCAAGAAGGAAGCTTTTCTTCATCCAAAGTTCTTATAATTTGAATCACATCCAAATATTATCCAAGCAAGCAACAACTATCTAATAAGTATGTTGAATCATAAATATGCAATGCAACAAATATAAACACTAAAAGAAGAAGATACTAAGAACCCTAAGGGGGATTTTCTCTACCTACAGTTTCGCTAAAAATGCATTACAGTACAACACTAGCAACCTATCATCCCAATAGGACCCTACAAGGAGACCATTTAAACCATGACAAAACTATAAAACTAAAAAAAAAAAAACCTAAGCACAATGTAGAAAACTACCCCCAAAAGTGCATTGGACTAGTGCATAAACTGTATCAAAAAGTTGCATTGAATGAACACATAAAGTTGTGTTGGATGAGTGCAAAAAATAGGCCCAAAAAATATGTTGGACCAGTGCAAATACTAGGGCACAAAAGTGTGTTGTGGCAAAAACAATGAGATGAAGTTGCTATGTTGTAATTGAGGCATAAATAGAGATTTTTGACTACGTAACCTGTGTAAAAATAGAAATCGACAACAACATAAAACAACTTCAAACCCTAAAGTTATGAATGCAAGGTGTGAGGGGGGGGACAAGCACACCCACAAACATGGAAGAATATGTGGATCAACTCCCCAACCGAGTCACCAATCTATTGGTGGGTTTTTGTCACAAGGGTGCACAAAATCACCCTTAATCTCAATGGTTATGGATTGAGCCATGGACAAATGGTAGAAGAGTTTAAAAAAATGCTAGATTTATTTACATACACCAAACCATACTTTATATGAGACATGAAAATTCAAAGCATGGAATAAAATATAATTGACATGAACACAAAGATTTGAAGGAATGCAAATTTTCCATTACCATGATGAGAAGACAAAGAATTAAAACTTGGTGAATGGGCTTGCTGAAGTCAAATGGGCTCCCAATCCCCTCCTTGGGATGGGTTCTTCTCTTCTGTGATGTACTTGTGACTCCCTACTTGGTTGATGAATAAGCCAAAGACGCTAGAAAGACGAGATCAAGAGAAAAGGGTCCTCAAGATTCTAATCGCATTCCAACAACATAACCTTACTTATGTGGATCAATGGATGGAGTGAAATCAAATGCTTTATATTTATAATTATGTATTGGATAACCCCCTTGACATGGTCTTTGTTATGGTGCTTAAAGATGACTTGATCAAAGTTAAAAATAACAACGAGGGTTTAACATGGTCCACATGCAACATCCCATCACAACAATTCTGGTGCATTCACGGGGACCGAAAATAGTCAAAATTGGTATTTTAAGGGGTATAACAACCTTTAGGGGATATATCTACACTATCCGCACACAAATATTGGGGGAACTACTTACGCTGGCCACTTTTGGTCAATTTCAAGGTTTGACTAGGCTAATTCTGACAAGTTTGAGGTCATATGACAATGGAAAGTGGTTGAAAAATGAAGGTTACGCATGAGATTAGTGATGTATTCACATGTAATTACTAAAAATGGTGCAAGTGAACGATTTTGAGATGATAATACGACACCAGTACACTAGATGGACAACTTTGCACTAAGAGAGAAACTAGATGATCCTAAAGTACACCAATATATTCCTACCTTACTCTCAAAGTTGGGTATCAAAGACTCTGAACGACACTTCGTACTCGAGTACTACAATGGCATATAGAAATACATCCAACTAGAGATGGAGTTCTTGGACATATGCTTAATGAGAGTTGCTATCAATATGTTGTCAAACTCAAACAAAATTTTTAGCAGAAGAATAAGCGAGAGTTTGTGTCTATAAATCCATCACAACAAAAGCATTGTAAAAGCGACCCTGACTCTATGAAGAAAGGATAGACCAAGGATATCCATCCAAGCCACATGCAAAGAAGGGTAACAAGAAGATGAAGGACACTAGAAAGTGGTGTGAGTTCCACAAAATCCTCTGCCAGAGTACCAACGAATGTTGCTCTAGGAAATCATTGTTGGTTGAGCTAAAAGCCTTAGAGTCAAACTCTGGCTCAAACTCTAATTCAGAGCTAGATAAGGGAAAGTAGATCATTCACACAAAACATAATGGTACCATCGCAATTGTAAAGATCCAAATAGAATATCCAGTAGAGGTTGAGGATGGTGAGCATCTATTCCATTCACATATGTGGGTGAAGGGGAATCCACTAGATTTCACTGTTGACAATGATGTCTAGAAGAACTAATCACACTTACGGTCATGAATATATCAAATTTGTTGACACCACCATACACCATTAGTTTGTTGAGTGAGGAATGAAACATTTGGGTCCATCAACAATGTCTCTTTCCCTACAACAACGAGCCCTTCAATTATAAGGTATATTGTGATGTTTCCCCACTTGAAGTTTGTGATGTTCTTGTAGGACATCCCTACATGTGGAAATGTCATGTTGTTTGTGAGCTTAGGCTAGGTAGTCTCATTGTTACATTGCAAGGTCAACTCTACAAGGAACCAAAGGTATTTATTAGTACAATGGTTAATTTCAATGAAATAGTGTAGGAAGGTAATCTATCAAATTGAAAGGTTCAACCTCCTTATGATTTGGTCAAAAGGAGAATGGAATATCACTACAACCCTGACCTCTACATGAGGTCTCTCTACATATCAGAAGTAGGTCGACAAGATAATGGAAGAATACATTTATAACTTTACTTCCTTCAAGGATGCCTCTACACTCCTAGGTCAAGCATTCAATTGATTTGATATCCAACACTTCTTTACCTAGTGGCCATGTATATACACACTCTCTTCTAGAGAATGAAGAAATCAAATGTTATATTCAAGAACTCATTTGAAAGTGCCATATTCAACTAATCTCCTCGCCTTGCAAAAGTGCAAATTTGTTGGTGTAGAAGACGGATTGAACATGGCAACTCTATATTGGCTATGAAGTTATGAACAAATTCATAATCAAGAATCGACATCCAATCCCCTAGATCAATGATCTTTTTGATAAACTCAAGCATGGAAAGTTTTTTAGTAATATTGATGTTAAGTTGGGTTACCACGAGGTACCAATTAAGCAATTTGATGTATGTATAACCACCTTAAAGTCTAAAGAAGGCCTTTTCAAGTGGTTGGTCATACATTTTGGCTTAACTAATGCTGTGGAAACAGTAATGAAGATGATGCATGGTATCTTGATGTTGTTTGCAAATTATTCTATGGTCATATATTTGGATTATGTTGTCACCTTAACAAAACTTGGGAAAAACATCTGCAACACATTCAACAGGTCTCGAGCACCTTGTTGTAGCATAAGTTATATGTTAATATAGAGAAATGCTCATTCGACATGTAGAGAATTCAATATTTGGGATACATCATGGATGAACATGGTGTGCATGTGGATCTAGCCAAGATCCAATTCATCCATGATGAGCTAGCCCCAATGAATCTAGTAGAGCTTTGTGTTTTCTTGGGCCTCACAACTTCCATCATAGGTTCATGTTGGAGTTCTCTCATGTCACTTGTCCCATGAGCCAAGTGACTAAGGGTGGGATCAATACTAAGTTAATTTGGGCCAAGTCAAAATAGAAAGAGTTCAAGGATTTGAAACACTGCCTTTATTCAACACCAATACTCAATTTACCAAACCTATAATAACCCTTCAAGATTAATATAGATGCTTTAGATTATGTTGTCAATGTAGTCCTCACTCTAAATGGACTTTCAATGACATGTCACATGGAGACACTCTCTAATGTTGTTTGTAGATACCCCACCTTCGATGAGGAGATGTACTCCATTATGTAGGTATGCCACCAATTGAAGCATTGTGTAGGCATGTCATTAATGGAAGCATTACATTTTAGGGAAGGAGACAATAATCCAAATTGATCGTAATCCCTTGCAGTTCATGTAAACACGGTGAAAGTTAAATAATGACTACCATAAAAAAATGGTCCACATACCTACAATAGTTCCACTTGAACATCAAGTACACAAGGGCAGCAAAAATATTGTTGCAAACTGCCTTATCTAACCTTTGGTTGTGGCACTAACCATAGCACTCAACTCTTGTGGGCATAAGACCTTGGAGTGGCCCCAACTTCTTCATTACCTATTGGACATTGGGTGCAGGTAGAACAGTTTTAGAATTTCATCTCTAGGATGAATTTTTATGTCACATAGACCATATTTGTTTTCCTTTAAGTGAGCATGAGAAGTTGATTTGGGAGGTGCATTACAATCAAGTGGCACGATACTTCTCCATGGAAAAGATAGTGGTAGTGCTTTAAAATTAATTCTACTCAATAAAGCTCTAATTGGATGTCAATAGGTATATCAAATCATGGATTTCCCATGCCATCTTTGAACCTGCCATCAAGAAGTAAGGGTAGATGATGGGCACCACATTGACCAAATCAACTACCTTCCACCACCAACCCAATGAACATATAGAGGTAGTCAACATGATGACCAAGAATATCCCAAGAAAGTACAATTCCAACATTCATCCATGCAAATGAGAGCCTTCCTTATGTTTGCCATAGCTACAACAAAGCCCTTCATGTCTCTATTGGCCATAACCATTTTTAGGTGCACTTGGGGTTCTAGGAATTGGCTTCATTTGACATAGTTTTTCCCATTACATCTCCATAGGAAGAATCCTCCCATGCTCAAACCAAGGTCAATAGAGTAGCTAAAATTGTCAAATGGATCCAACACATCCAATAACAAGTTCATGATATTTTATAGAAAGCCAATACTAGGTACAAGTAATGCCACCATTGGCATCAATTTATGCACAAGTTTAAGTTATGAGATAAGGTACAAGTGATTTTGTATAAAGAGTGCCTCACAGGACCCCATTAGAATCTCTACCAATAAGAGCCATATTTCTTTACCAAGGTTGTGGGTGAGCATACTTTTGAATTAAGTATTCCCCCTTCCATTGGTTGGCACCCTATATTTTAATGTGGAGTTGCTTTGACTATATTTTCAACCTTTCTTAGACACCTTAGATGTGGTTGAGAACCTGGTCCCTACAAAAGTATATCCCAACTACATTGAGCTAGCAACAATTAACCAAATCACAGTCACCAAGATGAATGGAACCTACTAATGGAACATCCAACTCTATCAGGTCATCAAAGTAGGGTAGCTCCTTCATTGGGGCAAGTGGCTCATCGGGAGTCGAATTCAATAGAAGTTTCCCCATTTGATGGAGGAGCTTAATGCAATGGGGACAATTGCTTCTCAAGGGAGGATGATTGTCTAAGGTTGATACTAGTGGCTATCCACCTATTCATCTCACTCATAGTGGTTCCACATCTTGGCCATTCTACTACAGTTTTCAAGGTCCCAAACTTTTGAAACATTTTTGGGGAATTTCACTTGCATTTTTGGCATTTGACATAAGACACACAGTCATGGATAATGGGGTGTTTCCCTTGTGTGGTCCACCAAAGAGATAGAGTGTGGATTAATCTTTTCAATGGTCCAAGAAATGCCCTTAACGAAGTTTGTGTGCAAAGGTTGTTGTCTCAAGAAGTTGATGTATCAACTACCCTCCTACGGGTACATACTACTTTTGCCACATCATTTTCTAGGGTTGGGGTTTTGGATATTTAGGATTTTTTCATCTCCAAGCATCATGCTTTGTGTTATAAGGTAGTTTTGGCCTCTTCTAATATCTTCTTGCAAATGAGCATACCCAACACATCTCTCTTTGAAAATAAGCTCCCACCATTCTAGCTAGTTTGTATTGCTTTGCATTTTAAAGTGTTTTTTTATTTCATTCATTAATAGAATTTGGGTTTTGTTGTACTACTATGCTCTATTTAATATCTTTGTACGTTTCCAGTTATATTTGGGCCTTCATTTCATTCTCAACAGAATCCAAATCAGTGGTATCAAAATAATCTACTCTTTGTTGTTTCTTCATGCATGTCCCTGACTTTTATTCCATTTGGGCAATATTTGTGTTCCTTCAAGCGTGAGAAGCTCATTTGGGAGGTACATTATAGTCGAGTGACAAGGAACTTTAGCACGGAGAAGATAGTGGTAATGCTACAAAAGTACTTATGTATTCCAGAGCTTTGATCATATGTCAATATGTATATCATGTTGTGCACCGCATGTGCCATTGCCAAAATTGTCATCAAGAAGTAGGGGTTGTACACTCCTATACCTACCCTAAATAGACCCTAGGAGTTTGTCTCAGTGGAATACATCTCTGGCTTGTCTTCCAACAAGCATGGTAATGACTGTGTATTTGTGGTTGTTGATTGGTTCTCTAAGATGGTCATTTTGACATGCTACAAGAAGAGTATCACAACATAAGCCACTGCTAAGCTCATATTCGAGCATGTTTGGGTTCCTTCAATCTCCCATGGATCAACATTTCAAATAGGGATAGTAGTTTCTTTAGTACTTTCTAATCTAACCTGTGGTCTATCATGGACTCCGAGCTGACCAAATTGATTACCTTCCAACCCCAAACCGACAGACAGACAAAAGTAGTCAACAAAATGATTATGCTTATCCTGAAATTATACAACTCCAAACATCCATGCACATGGGATGATGAACCTTTCTTGTGTTTAGCATGGCCATAAAAATCCCTTCGTAGCTATATTGGACACAACCCTTTTCAAGTGTGATTGGGGTTCTAACCATTGGCCCCAATTGACATAGCTCTTCCCATTGCATCTACACATGGAGAAACCTCAGATGGTCAAACCGAGGCTAATAAATCAATCACGTTTGTTGAACATATCTAGCACCTTGAACAATGAGTTCATGATATTTTGAAAAAGGCCAATGCCAAGTATAAGCAACACCACGATCAACATCAGGTCCCACACAAGTCTCAGGTGGGGATGAGGTATGGTGGGATTTAAAAAAAAAAGCACCTTGCAAGACCCTGTTAGAAGCTCCAACCGCTATGATACGAAGCTTACAGCATCACCAAGGTTGTGGCTGAGAAGGATTTTGAATTAAGTATTCCACCTTTCCATGGTTTACACCCTATATTTAATGTAGAGAAGCTTCAAACACATTTTCCACCTCTCCTAGACACATAGGAGATGGCTAAGCATTCCCCCCCTATAGAAATAAATCCTAATTACATTGAGTAAGTGTCATATGATCAAATCACGAGCAATAAGATGAAGGGAACCTTCCATTAGAACATCCAACTCTATTAGATCATCAAAGAAGGGTAGCTCCTTCACCAAGGCAAAGAGCTCACTAGGAGTTAGATTCAATAGAAGTTTCCCCATATGATGGAGGAACTTGATGCAATGGGGACTATTGTCTCTTAAGGGAATGTGGCTAATCCATGTGAATACTAGTGGTTATCCATGTGTTCTAATGACTCATAATGGTTCCATATCTTGGTAGTTCTACTATAGTTTTTTTAGGTCACAAACTTTCTGCGTGTTTTTCGAGCATTTTATGGAGTGAACCTCTTGGTCACTTCAACTAAGCATCCACTATAGCAAGAAAAAAACCATATATTCCTCAAGAGAGGAACAACTGTTGTTCATTATTAATTGGCATGTTCTTGAGATACAATGGTGTGCATATAAATTCATGTAAGGGTGATAAGTCGTGTCCTTGGCAAAGGGCGTGACTTATCATTATTGCATATTAATTACTACATCACACAATGATTGTCGTGTGACTATTATTACATGATATTTATTTATTACGTTATGATAATAAATGTAATATACCATTGGGTATATTACATGTAATAATAATAATAATATCTCCCCCCCTTAAAAATGTTCTATCCTCAAAGCATAGGCAAGAAGAAACTTCTTCTCGTAGAATGAATAATATTTATGTATCTGTCATTGATTAGATAAGGTTGAGGACACAAGGCAATACCGATTGGAGTGAACATCTTGGTCACTTCACTCGAGCATCCATTATAACAAGAACAAATCCATATATTCCTAGAGGGATAAATAATTATTATTCATTATTAATTGACATGTTCTTGAGACACATTGGCGTACATATAAATACATGTAGAGGTGATAATTAATGTCCTTGGCAAAGGGCATGACTGATCATTATTGCATATTAATTACCACGTCACATCATGATTGTCCTATGACTATTATTACATAATATTTATTTACTACATTATGATAATAAATGTCATATACCTTTAGGTATATTACAATTTCCCTTTCGTTTTTGGTAGTTGACAAAGATTGTGTGGCATGCAAAAAACATAGAGCAATGATCAAACTTTGTAAGGATTCAAGAAATTCCCTAAACATAATTTCTATGCGAAAGTTGTGGCCCTTGGAAGAGGATGTATCAACTAGCCTCCTTGAGGCCCACATTCCTTTTACCACATCATTTCCTAGGGTCAAGGTTTTGGATCTTTAGGGTTTTTGCATCTCAAGGAATCATAGTTTATGTTAAAAGGCAGTTTTGGCCTCCCGTAATGCCTTCTTCCAAATGAACATAACTCACACATCTCTCTTTGTACATAAGATACCACCATTCAACCTAGTTTGTATTGCTTTTCATTTTATAGTCTTTTTCTATTTCATCCATTAATAAAAAATGAGTTTTGCTATGTCGTTGTGATCTTTGCAATATCTTTGCATGTTTCAATTTATATTTTTGCCTTCATTTCATTCTCTACACAATCCAGATCATGAAGGTCCTCAATTTGGCAAATACTCCTCCTATGGACCTGACGTATATCAAAGATTTCACATGGAATGCAACAACTTAGATGTTTATATCCCTCCATACTATTTGTAGACTTGGAAAAAGAATCAAAGTTAGAGCTAAAGAAAGAACCACGCAAATTCCAATTTGGAGGAAGTTGAAGAAAAAAACACCCGCAGAACTAGAAGCAAGTCAAAACCAGTCCCATCCTCAGAAAAAAAGCAGATTAGTTATAGGTGGGAGAGCCTTGTCAATCTCGAGAAGCAAAACAAGCCAAATTGGGCTATTTAGTCTAATGAGGTCGACCAACGAAGATACCTCCAAAAACGAAAATCAATATTTGTGCTTCCTCAAGCATTCAAATGTTTCGATATTTGTGCATCTAATGCATCGCTTCCTCTAATAAAGATTCAACGAACACACCTCTTACCACCACCACCTCTCCATGCTAATCTCTATCCATTTTTCATTGACACACTTCTTATTCTACTATCCTTCTTCAAATCTAGAATGAGACTCCTTTAGAGCTTCTTCCATTATTATCCATAGGACCTTTGCTCATTTTACTAGACCAAGGTTCAAACTAGTAGATGAAGCAAAAAGAGTGTGAGCGACCTCAGGTACTTACCTCTCATTTTTCTAGCAATTTTACGGTTTTTTTTTTCTATCGACTCCCTCTTTTTCCTCTCCAAATCCCCTCTCAATATATAATGTGTTGGTACAATGAGTCCCATGAAGTGTGTTATCACACAAGTTGTAGGTTGGGAAAAGCCCGACCCAACCACTAAATGGTGACAACTAAGAGTTCACCTACCCACTGTCACCTGAGGCTGGTGTTCCTGTCACTTTAGAGGTGAGGTAATCACCTCAAGGGCGGAATCCCGGTGATCCTAGAGGGAAAGATATGAAGATGGAGGTAAGATGGAGATGAAGTCCCTAGAGGTCAAATCTAAATGATGTGAAAGGGTTGAAGTGAAGTATTGAGAAGATCCAAGGGTTGCCAAGTAAAATGAGTGACCCACCAAGTGTGAATACATGCCCGAGACACAAGAAAAAACAAGCATATGTTGCAATATAATAAAGTGGACAAGCAAGTGAAGCTTGTTGTCCCTAATAAAAGCAGCTAGTAACCAATGTATATTAGAAGATAAATATATATAAATCAACATAAAGTGAACACAAGACTAGTTAACAAATGTCAAAGCAAAACTATCAATTGATTATGAATTATGTGAAGTACTTTGAGAGCAAATAAGAGGGTTGTTATGAAGTGATTTTCTGCAATAAATTTATCAGCCTTATGGTTGTAGCATTCAAAGGTATACAACATAAAAATCAACCATCAAAATGTGCCCCAGATTAACCTAAAAGGTGTGCCCTAATTAGTAGATTAAGTGGGTGAAGTTTAAGGGGTTTCTTAGGGTTAGTTTGTGAGATACTAATGGTCCAGGGTTAGGGTTTTCTACAGCCTTATGGTTGTAGGAAACAACTTAGTGCAGCAAACAAACACTGGGAGAAAAAGGACGCCTCAATGAGGCAAGAGAGCCAAGGGCTCAAAGAAAACTTTCCAAAAGATATAGACTTATAATTCGCAAAAATCATGTTTCCCAAGGCAATAATTTTATATCTCTAATGCAATAATAAATGACTAGTGCTCTTAATAATTGGGTTGACCGGGTCATGCAAATAAAGGACTTAGAGAAGCTACCTCCTTGGGGGTGTAAACCCTCTTACTCCCCAAGGAAAATTTCTCTAGCTAGGGTTTGAGCTAAGAGGGTGTATGCGCTTATAGCTCTCTTAGCAAACCCTTGTTTAACCAATAATATGGAGCATAAAATGATGAAGACTATGGTGGGGGTGTATGCTCTTATACTTCTCACCTAGATCCTATCACAATAACCTTTACTTGAAACAAATGATAGCATAGAAATAAAGACCATACCAATTCAAGGAAAAATGTTAAGACAATCCACCACAAGAGCAAACGATAAGCCTTTCAAGGCTAGTGCTACACTTCCATCAACCATTCACCAAAACATAGCCATAAAC
The DNA here is from genome assembly GCA_009831015.1 of Picea engelmannii. Classification (NCBI taxonomy): domain Eukaryota; kingdom Viridiplantae; phylum Streptophyta; class Pinopsida; order Pinales; family Pinaceae; genus Picea; species Picea engelmannii. The sequence goes on along the minus strand of ML836600.1, from coordinate 4,781 downwards.
AAGAGCATAAAAGACATAATTTTCCAAAGGTAGCGAAAATTTCATATCAATGTCTTCTCACAAGAGGGAGAGTTTTGTTAAAATGAGATCTTATGATCTCTTATTTATACAAAACATCACCAAAGTGACTTGTCCACATATTTAGGGGTAAACCACAAGACTAGGGGTCAACAACCCTAATCTTGCTCCCTTAACAAAGTAATATTAAACATTTCGTTTAAATTTCACTCTTGCACAAATAAAACCCTAAAATGGGTGTGATGTCTTCCCTTTAGGGGACGTTTTGTCTTCTTGATCAAGTTGTTGGGGTAGTTGCATCATGGCTAGGCCTCCAAAGGCCACATGTCTTCAATCCATCTCCTCTCTCCCACGATCAAGGCGTTCCTTCACCTAAACGTCCACTCATCCATGTCTCACCACCAAACCCTAGCCCCCAAGAAGACGTCAAGCCTCTTTTTCCTCTCTTAGGAAAATCGTTTGGCACATAAGGGTTGGCCTAGGTCTTCCTCAGCATCGTCTAGGTCTTCAAATCTTCATCTCTGTGATCCGACATGTGGACCCATGGCATCCAACCTATGGGCATGTAGCCCCAAGGAAGCCCAAGCTTGACTTGTTCTTCCAAAATTGTCCATCAACTAGGTCCTGCAAAGACAAATAAGCACATCCTACAAGGATCTCAATTCATAACATCGTGATAAGTGAATCCAATCAATAATTGAGCCACCTAAGAATTTGCATCAAATATCACTATATCAAGCAATCAATTGCTTAAAGATAGTATGCAACTTGTCAAGATTGGATACAGAAGGATGATGAGGTGTCTTATTGGGTAGATTTTTCCCTAGGTCAAGGAAAGTTTCCAAGATATCCCTCTCTAAGCCATGTAAAGTGGGTGAGGTGGTTGGGGTCAAGACTCAATGGGAATAGGGATCATGACATACAGGAGGTTGTAGTGTCTCATTCATGGGTGCCTTTGTAGAGGGTGTGTGGTACCTTCGTCCGCAACGAACTTTTTCCAAGCCCATTATTTGCCATTCTTTTATTCTTTCATAATTTTAAGGAAAGGTTGAAGTCCACTGCCCTGGCGTGGTATCCAGATAATGACAATGTCACCCAAAAACACCTAGTGGATATGAGAAGGTTGCCTTGTGATGAGACCCCCTTTCTCTTAGCCATGCAAATGAGAGCCACTACCCTTGTTTAGTGACAAGATGATGGTAATTTCATACCACTAGATATTCATGGACATGATAGGTCAACTCGTAATGAGACCTCCTATCTTTCAACTAACCTTTTAAGCATTTTTAAATCATATTTCATCTTGGGTCTTACTCAAAGATAAGCGTTTCATTGCTTTCTTAGGTGATCCTTGGGTGAAGCATCTAGAAGGTTCATACAACCCCTTCTTGGGTCAATACACCCTAAAATCCCAAGAGATGAGGAAATGGGGGGGAATAGTGATGGAAAGTGGTAAGTATGGTCAGGAATGGTATGATGGATATTCAAGGGAGTTCCTAGTAGCAAACCCATCCCCGAGGAAGACTACATACTAGGGCACAATGTCAACCACTAAGGTGAAGCACGACAAAATGCATAATGCCCAAGCATATATCATGAAATCTAGATAAATCTAAGATACAACATACTCAAATGGCTTGAATATTGAAATGATGCTTATTATAATACTGATTTGTACCTCGTGGAGCAAGGCCCACTGCCTTTCGAAAGATAGCTGATGTGGTGGATGCCATCTGAAAATCTGTGATCATCTGTGGTGGTGAGGAGGGTATCCATCTGTGCAAAAGGATATTGTTGGTCATGTAGTCTCTTGACACTTCATATCTACAACCTGAGAGCCTCGAGACATAATATCCTTAGTTATCCACAAAACGGGGATAACAAAGGGCAGCCAAGGAGATACAATTGCATTTTACGAAAATGATGAGCAAAGTCTAAAATATGAACTTCTTACATAACTTTTTAAGATGGCAAGCGATGCTTTTGTTTTCGGGTGCTTGCATGAAGTTCAATCCATAAGGATGTTTGGTTTTTTGTTGCTCTACTCATGTTTCAAATTTGTGAGGTGAAATGAATTGAGCATAATGACCTTGAATAATTTTACAATCTTATGGAGTTTTGATTGAAGCTTTCCAATAGTTTGTAGGCAGATGATTTTGTGGGTAGGAGATATTGCGGGTGTTGATATTTTTTTGAAGATGGGTTTTCTCAAGGCTATAGAAAAGGAATTGGGATCTACATGACTTAAGGGGCCAACTGACATTGGGACTATAGGTGACTGAACCATAAAATAAGAAATCAACAATCCAAGGAAAAGATTGAGTGAGATGTTGATTACGCGTTCATTATTGTGCTTAAAATTCTTTGTAGGTGAGAACAAAAACACAGAAGCTACCAATCATTCATAATGCCTTTCACTTAACTTCCATTCATTGACCCTAAGCGACACTCAACTCTCATTTGACTATCTCTATCTCTATTTCTATCAAAACAAGCTTTCTCTCTTTGGGTTGTCCCTGTGATTTAGACCTCTCCCTTTCTGGTGGAGGATTACCTTCCTTTAGATTTAAACTGATTCCTTCCAAACATATTTCCTTTCCCTTCCATTCCCTACTTGGATTCAATTTGAACTTACTTACTTAATTCTCTCCTATACTTTCCTTCAAATTGCTTTTTGATTGATTTCAGAGACGACTCTCAAAGTTAGGAGTTTATATCTTTCTAATATGAATCAATAATATTATGATGTCTAACTTCAGATTTTGGCAGCTTCCTTATGTCCTTCCTTCCCTCCTTATGATGAAAGGATTTTTTAGTCTTGTATTCAGGACCTTTCTTCCTTTTGATGAGAAGAAGACTTTGAATGTGCCTAGGCCTTAGTAAGTGTTCTCTAAGTGACTTGAGTAGGTGGCCTTCCCCAGCTTCGAGCCACTGCCATTGACCTCCATTGTGTTAGTGATGCATCACTTGCCCCTCAAACACTTCAACAACTATGATTTTGACCCCATCTCCAATGGCATACCTCCTCGTATCCCCCCACCATGAGCTAGCAAGGTAGATGGTGTTTCACAACACAGAGGTGGAGGATATACTAGAGGAGATCCAGGTTTATGGCATGGTGTTCATAGAGGCGCCAGTGGGCATGGAGAGGGTCATTAAGGCCCATGTGGTGAAGCATCTCTGGTGGTGATGTTGTTGCAAGAGAACAAGACACATGGTAGCCATGCTATTTGCATGCCACTTATTACCAATGGATTTTTCAAAGAAGGGTTTAATTATATATCAAGGTAGTCAGATAAAAAGAATTATGTAGCCTAGTCCTTAATGTATAGGTTGTATCTATGTGATGGTTTTTAATGTATTCAATAATCACAAGAAACTCATAAAAAAATATGATCACAATTATTGTTTTAATATATTCAATAACTCCCCTAGTGACTATGGAAGGTGCAATCAATTTTTGTGTTGTTTGGCTGCCCACCACATTAATTTGGTCGTGTCTTGCACATATTTTTGGTTTTGGTAACAACGTTGCATTCATTGTAGTGCAGGTGTCACTTTTAACTATGTCAATTTAGACATCGCTGATTTATTCTTCTCTGGTGGTGACTATGGAAGGTGTAGTGTGGTTGAGCTCGATATCCAACTTGTGGAGGATATTTGCATTGGGAAGGTGGTAATCTTGTCTTTCAATGCAAGCCTTGTTCAGTTATCTTTCCAGGTTTAGCCTGGTATCCAGGTTTCCTCACCCATCTTCAATTCTTTTTAACTTACAAATTCGTGTTATTTTGATATTTAATCATGAAGCTTCAAATCTTCTTGTGAATTCCTTTGCTCTTGGAGGAGGTACAAAAGATGGGTTCTGGTATGGTGATGTAAATATAGTTTTTGGGTATATAAAGGGGTCTTCTATTTGTGGATTCAGTTTCCTTGTAAATTCCTTAGTTTCTGGAGAAGATATCAAAGGAGGGTTATGTCCTCGTGAATTTATTTCAATCCTTGGGTATCTTGTGTCTAGGTTGGGGTTATCATTTGGTCTATCTCCATTTATTACTATCAATTTGGTCCATCTTGTCAATTATAGGTGGTTGAATGTTGTTGAGTTTTATCACATTAATGAGGTAGATATTTCTAGGAATTGGGAGTATACTGGAAGGGATCTCACAACCAGACTATGGTTTGGTTTTTTCAATCACCTTCAACGAGTCTTGGTAGTCATTCGGGGAATTGGGTCTGTTAATCAATATCCAGTCTTTATTCAACTATGTTCATAACTTCCGGGTCTTTAGGTGGGTTTTATGTTAGTGGATCATGGTTACATCATTGTTTTACTTTTGCTCTCAATTGCAAACGGGACCAGAGGTCAATTGGCAGGTTGTTCTCTAATATTGTGCACTATGTCTCTGTCGATGCTCTTACTATTGATAGTTGGGTAATTTATGGACAATGAAATACCATTAGTGGGTTGTGGATTCATGCTTGCTCTCCTCCTGCAATCAATTATAATCTGGGACAGAGGTTAATTGACAGGGTCTTCTCCAATGGGAATTCTTTGGACATCGAGCTAATAACACCGGGAAGAAAGTTTGCCACAATACGGATCCATCTTGGAGTGACATCAGATGCATTTTGTGTAGACATGAAGAAACAATTGAAGGTAGTGGTGTGGACCTTAGGCAAGTTATGAGCAAGGTAGGGACTTTGGACCAAATTGTAGCATCTCTCCTTCAACGAATTGAATTTTTGGAACAAGAATGTCAGCA